>JAPYYX010001310.1:0-53519 GCA_030522605.1 Cremastinae sp. B BG-2022a | reverse complement strand
GTACGTTTAATGTGTAAGAGTTTTTTCTTTTTATTTCCAATTGGATTACGATAGTAAAAATTTTCAAATGTCACCAACTTTTGGTTGAGATTGTACGGGGGCAACATCCTTAAGAGAAAAGGAGGAAAACAGATCGGTTGGTTGTTTCTCCGAACATTATTTTTCCCACGATGAAAAGTTGATTTTGAAGTTTCACTCGCAAAATAAAAAAAAACAGTACAGCAATTATAACCGGCTCACCTTTTCGGAATTCATTAGCCGAGCAAAAAAAATCGAGAAAAAATTCTGAATCGCGTCAAAAACGATGAAAAGAAAAGGAAAAGGCCAAAACTCCAAAAGGAAAACTCCAAAAAGATTGTAGATGAGAGAGCTTGGATTTTCTGCTCTGATTTATACCCTGAATCCGTGGAGCCATGGATTCAGTGCAATAAATGTAAAAATTGGGATCACAAAAAATTCATGTGCTGTAGTAGGAGATAAAATAGTAAAAATGTACGGCTGATTGTATATTACAATTTATTATGAAAAGAAATGTGAAAAAAAAAGAAAAATTTGGAGACTTCATTTTTTTCAAAAACTTGAGGTGGTCCGCCTTGCCCCTCACTCGCCTGTAATAAAACGGCAAATCGTGGTACAGTTTTGACTAAAAAAAGTATAATTACGGATATATTTTCAATTGTATTTCTACACATATTTTCGAATATAGTTTTTAAAGTGTAGTTTGTTTTCGTGTTATAATTTCAGATAATTCATTATTAATGAGATTCGCTTGCTCGATCGGTTCTATGTTTTACCCGTTAAACGACTTACGATAACCGCATCGCGTTAATTATATGTATTTTTTAAAGATAAAACTAATAATTTATGTTTACAAAAGAGTAATCGAAATGTAAAATGGAAATAAACTTGGAAGGTAGAGGAAATTATATAAATATGCAAAAAATAATGGAAGAACGAAATGGGAGGGCAGAAAAATCTAACGCGAAATATTTTCCATGTATAAAAATATACGAATTCATTTCGAACACGGCTCACGCTTGCGGGAAGATCCTCGCCGGGGCCAAAAACAATAAGGACCTAAGGATCAAGCCAAGCCTTTATATCCATTCGTGAGTTTATTTATTAGCCCCGAGACGATATTACGCGCACGCACTCATAAAAAGAAACACATAAAATATGTCCGAATGGTTTTTATCCTGATTTCTTCCTCCTAGAAGTTCTCTCATGGATTACACTACATAATAAGAAATGTGAGATGTACTTTTACGTGAATATTCTGATGTCTGTTTGCATTTATGTTTTCCCTTACGGCTTTTTTATCGGAAACTTGCAGTTTTTTATTTACCGTTTTTTCAGTCGTAACGATATTTTAAGAATTGAGAATTGTATATACTTTTGTTTCAATATTTCAAATACATTTCTGTACATTTTCTATCGGTATTTTTGATATTTTTGTTGTTAGAGTTTTTTCCATGTGTGTATGAATTCTGTCGATAATTTTTAGTCGCAGAATTTTTGGCAAATGCACAAATCCGTAAGAAATGACAAAAAATTTGTATCCTGCATTAAATGCGAAAAGCATCAAACCGATGAGAGCAAGGGAGATGAAAGGACACAGATAAAGAGAGAGAGAGCACATTCGTAATCTCGATGACGCGATAATGCTGACCAACCTGCCAGCCGAAACAATTTATAAGACCTATCTCGACAGGTCACTTTAAATTATGAAGCTCTTTATCACGGGCATGCTCTCTTTCCCCTTCTCTCTCGAACTTCCTCCAGCATAAAATGTCCTCATACCAAAATATTATTTATTTCCATTCATATATTTTTTTACTTTTTATTCGTTATTTAAAATCTCTACCAAAAAATTATTTAAAAAATCAAAATTCATTGCCCGATTATAAAAAAAAATATTTAACAATTATTTATTGAAGTATGTATAATAATTGCAATTTTCTTTTCAACAAGAAATACTTGTAAGTTTTTTTCTAGAATTTTTAACATCCCGAAGAAAATTGAGAATCTGTTTTGCACCTCTCTTTCTATGGTATTAATCTGGTTTCAGCATCGTCCCAAGTATGCAAAATTAACTGATTAAATTATTAATAAAACTGCACTCTATTACGTTCCAATTTTTCATTGAAAGATATAGTAGTACGAAATGCATTACCGTAAAACGTATTGTGAAATAAACGAGAGCTCTATCATCATACTTATGCCCGATATTACGTACACGAGGTGTTTATTCATTTTCCAGTCTGTTCTCTATTAACTATATACTTTGCGGCACAACAATGCCATCAATTACCTTTATTACAGTCTGAAAATGTACACATTCGCGTGTCAACGATTCTAAATTTACTCCAGTGCAAGAAATATTCATGCAATTTCGGAAGGGAATTTGGTAGTTTTTTTTCAATTTCATCTTCTAATCATGAGATTTTTATTTTGATGTAAAAAAAACTTTCTGATTAATTAAACCACCAAAAATATGCTCTAACATACATTTGAATAACAATTTAATAATTGTAAAACATAATTTCTGTGGAATCTTGTAAAAATACATACATTTTTTTTCCTAGATCTAAATAATCGTCAAAATATTACTGCCATCGGATAGTATAAACGAAAAGCGGGGAATAAAGGATTATTATGAAGCTTACCATCGCTGCTTTTTTAAACGACGGATAATTCCGCGATGATACTCTCGGTTATCTCGAGATTTGCTCCTTAAAATCTTGAGCCCGTGATTTCGATGTTGCTGTACCGCTGAGAGAGGAAATAAAAAGCACACACTATCACAATCACAAAAAGCACAGCCACTACGGATAGTCCAGAGTTTGATCCAATTTTTACATGAAACGACTGATCTACTCGAAAGTAAAAAAAAAATTTTAAAAACTCACTGCGGAAAGAAATATTAATGTGTCCGAATTATCGGAGTCAGGACACTGCACTGTACGTAAATTTATTTCATAAACGAAAACCAAAAATCTGGGCTTAAAAATATAAAAAATGTGGCAACTTTCAAAAATGTTTTTTATAAAATCGAGAATCGAAGGTAGAAGAATTGTATCCCGAATTTCTATACAATCACGAATATTGCACTTTTGATTTTCCACTCGCGAGAAAACGCGCAGAAGTAAATTTTGACGATTAGAGTTCCGGTAGAGGACGCGAAAGCTTTCGGAGCGCGATGCAAAACATTTGCACGCCTTGCGGCGACTGGGAAAGCGGAGAGTGGTACGTGCCTTTTGCTCGAGCCTTGGAAAATTGGTAGGGCGGGTGAGAACGCGCATGCGACGTAAACAAAAGCTCAAAAAGAAAATATTATTTTCCTCCTGGCTGCTCTTCTGTTATCCTTAAAGCCGTTCACTTTTCCTTGTCGATTGCTTAAGAAAATCTCAAATAACGCAATAAATCCTTTGACACAATTCCATCGACTTGAACCTTCGATCTGCGAATGAAGATCCTGAAGAATAAATCTGACTTTTCTTGATTACATTTTAACTTGTGTTATATTCATGTTTCCGTATTATTACCATGTTTTTATTTTTACTATCAATCCTTGAACCCATATTTTCAATTATTATTTATCAAAAATTACGAACTTTATCAATCGAAGTTCGCAGCTATACTGGCATCGTGACAATTTCCGTATTAAGGTTATTATTCTCATGTGACGGTTTTCATTCTTATGTAAAGATCAGGTTGATACATATGCATATGCGGACTATGTAATGTCGTCGTATCCGTGTACGCGATGTGTGAGACGTGTCTCATTTTCCAGTTGGGAAACTGAGTCAAAAAGTACCTTTGTGTCTCATTGATGGAAAATGCACTATAAAATTTGACTATAAATTATGTAAAAATTTTCAAAAACTATCCTGAATATATATTTTTTTCTTTTTTTCACGCACCATCTGAATATACACATGGAGAAAGGGTTCACGAGCTTTGAAATCCCGTTTGCCTATAGCAGCGATTTGGCACAACTACGTCACGTTTTCGTTGCATTGCCGAGTGTAAGAAAGAAAAAAGAACGAGGGCAGAGAAAAATCGTAGCAAATTCAAGTGTATGCGCTGTACATAGCGCCATGTGGGTAATCTTTAGCATGGAAGCGTATCTCGAAACGAGCTTCCAGGATACCTGGATTTGTCCCCCGTGCACGAGCCGCTCGTACGTATTCCTGTACGTTAAGAAAATAGGCCACCAGCCAAGAAAAGAAAAAACAAGAATCTCAAATTCGGAAGGAAAGAAATCACGATTTCTGGACGGTGTGCATTTTCTTTCATTTTTCTAATATTTTTTTCTTAATTTGCATTTAATTTAAATTTAAATTAATTTAAATTATTTTAAAAACATATTTAGATTAAGAATTATCGGCATGCTTATATAGTAAGAGAGAACTTTGGGCGAAAAATTGTTATGCTTTCATGGTACTGTGTGTAAAAAAAATTCACCGGCTCTGCGAATGTTAAAATCAAACAAAAAAATTACGCAAAAAGTAGAACAGAACGAGTGTTGACAAAAAGAGCGCGGCAAACTTTTCCAATCAATAGCAAGTCTGGCGAACGAAAATGACGAATAGTATTCCACGAAAAATAGAAATAACATTGGTGAGTCCTCGGTCGCTTGAAATACAATTTTTCGCTGTATCAGGATTTGGTATTTGTGCCCCCCTTTTCTCGTTTCGTGAGCTACCCGTAAGCCTGCAATAATTGGACAAGCTTCAAACTGCAAAAAAAGAAAATAGAGATTCTCACGAGTGCTGAGAGCCATGAAAATAACAATGACCGAAACTACAACACGAACAAATAGTTTTTAATGCGATTTTCCATCGTGTTCGGGTGTTTACGAAGAATTGTTATGAAAACGGGTCGAACGAGGAATCAAAAAGCGATAAAAAGAGTACATTTTGTAACTAAAATAAAATAATGAGAAATTTACGAGCAAAATGGCAGTCACGTGACCACTCAGATTTCGCAAATTA
Source organism: Cremastinae sp. B BG-2022a (assembly GCA_030522605.1). NCBI lineage: Eukaryota > Metazoa > Arthropoda > Insecta > Hymenoptera > Ichneumonidae > Cremastinae sp. B BG-2022a. The sequence continues at coordinate 48,522 of JAPYYX010001310.1, read as the reverse complement.
TGGATTTCTCAATAAGTAAATGAATCGTCATCAAAAATTGAACCGTATCGCAGTTCTTTGGATCGAAAAGAACGTATCACCGCCTTTTTAAGCTAAATTTTCCAATATTCAGGGCGCAATCCGTAAAGAAAAAATTTCACCCGTGCCGACCCCTTGTGATTTTTCTCTACGGATTTTTCCCTCAATATTGAAAAATCAGCTCAAAAAACGGTCATACGTTCTTTTCGATTCAAGGACCGCCCAATAAGAAGATACGGTCCAATTTTTGATGAGAATTAACTTATTAATTAATAAATACGTTATTTCCGAAATCTAGTAACTTTTGGGTTGTCATTGCCCTTCAGGGGTTACATGCATGGGTTTCGTCGAAAAAAAAGCCTATTTTCAATTGTTATTTTCATATAATAAAGGAAATAAATGAAATATTTTATTGAAACTTTTTACTGTTTTAAAGATATACAATTGAAAAAGAATTTCTGAAAATTTCAAAGGAAAATATTTAAAACTCTGCCATTGTGACGTCATTTCCGGTGTGACCCTTCATTTTATTCCGTTGTCAGCATAACTCTTGACAGGATCATCTGAAATGAATACAAAAAAATTGTGTCTTAGTTAAGACCATAAACTAGAACTTGAACTAAGGAAAACGAAAAAAAGTGAAAATTGGATTTTTGGCCGACGTTTTTACAAAAAAATGTCGAGGAAAGTTTAAATTTTTTTCTAAAACTTGAACTTGAACGAGAACTAGAACTTGAACGAAGGAAAACGAAAAAAAGTGAAAATTGGATTTTTGGCAGACTTTTTTAGAAAAAAATTCAAACTTTCCTCGACATTTTTTTGTAAAAAGGTCGGCCAAAAATCCAATTTTCACTTTTTTTCGTTTTCCTTCGTTCAAGTTCTAGTTTATGGTCTTAACTAGGAAACAATTTTTTTGTATTCACTTCAGATGATCCTGTCAAGAGTTATACTGACAGCGGAATAAAATGAAGGGTCACCGGAAATGACGTCACAATGGCGGAGTTTTAGATATTTTTCTTTTTTTTTAATATCAAGGGTCAAGTTCGTTTCAGTACAACATTGTTTTCTCAATCTGCAATATCACAAAATTTAATTTTTTTAGTAAAAATAAATTATTCGACGAAAAAATAAGAATTATCTCCGGACCTCCGAAATCGAAATCTTTGACGTTTCCATTCTCACAGCTGTAAAAAGTTAACTCTTTTCTCGATTTTCGTTCGTTCATCCCGCTTTGTCGGTATCATCAATTTCACGTCGCATATATTTTCCCTGTTCTCCAATTTCAAGTTGCAAACTTTTTTACTCTTTTTGCCTCCATGCAAGCCCAATTTTGTCCTCTTCCTCTTATTCTTACTCTTTTTCCTCCTCTCCATCCCTCTCACCGTGGACAAATCTTGGTAGGCTTTTTCCACGCTCCTCTTTCTTATCTTCGTGAGTACGGGCTTCGAATCCTAATAAAAGCCGGAAAGAGAGAGAATCGGTGCAACAAAGATTGCCGCAGGTAGAGCGCTTTCTTCCTCAAACGCCCTCGCAAAGTGTCACTTCACTTTTCCTCTCATGGGAATCCCCTCGAGGCTTCCGGACCGTTCCTCCCGTATATTCCTGATTCCGGAAATCGAAAGGGTCTCTCTCCACGGGCGCAACACTCCCAGAAACGTCGGCCGAGAGGAATGAGAAAATTTCAACCGCACACACGCTCGGAACGGTTTTTATTCTTCTGCCTTGGCATGCCGCCAAAACGAAGCCTTCTGGAAAAAGAACTCTCGCGGTCAGACTTTTGAGCAAAGAGCGAGAAAAAAGATTTATGTAAAAAATAATGAATTTTTTTTTTACTTCAATATCATTTATAATTTTATTAACATTTTTCAGAGATTTTAACTTATGAATTTCGTATCAATTTCGATTATCGTTTTGAACAATATATAAATTGTTGAAAATTAATTTCGTTTGAAATTTTGTCATAAATATTGGATTTTGGAGGTTTGATGATTTCTTACTGGAGAGGCGTTGTAGTGCAAAGTAACGGAAAACGTCGAAATCATGAATAAATCTTCTCGGCGTGAAGACAAAATTTACGTTCATCAGGCTATTGTGAATGGAAAAGTCCCTCAGTTAACTCGTCTTTCTCTGCCCCACACGCTCTCGTATCTGGTGCTCTCGATTTACCTACAACGTATTCCACGTCGAACAGTCTTTGTTTCCGGTGGAATGCTAATTTTTCAAACTTCCTCGGAAATCACAAAGAAAAACAGATTTGCGGTCGAAAGCGCCTCAATCCTCATCTGCAATTCGATTATTCAACGCTCCATCTGATTTAGCAAATTTAAAATAGTAAAAAGATATATTAAAACTGCGGTGAAATTTCTATTCGTATTAATCGCGATTTAATGCTCAAAAATTCATGTAATCTTTAACATTTATGAAAAAAAATTTTTTCAACTTTGAGTAAATATAAATTATTTTTAAAAATACAAAATTAATTGTAAAGTACAAATTAATTGAAAATATACCTCTGAAGTTGAACAATGGTGTTCAAGTTTTCGAAGGGCTTAGAAATTCAGCGTTGAATATTCGCTATATGCGAAACGACTTGCAGCAAAGTAAAATTTATGCACCTTTCAATTGCGATAGTTAGTACTAAAAATATATGACTCAAATATTTTATCATGATTTACAAATACCAATTATATCAAAAAGGCCGTATTGAGCAAGATCTGTTTTCGAATATAAAAATAATATCGTTCAACATAAAAATGGTACAAAAATGACAAAAGACTTGAAAAATTCAGCATTGAATGGCGTCTATGCGAAAGGGTTTAAGGGCAGGTGATAGACAGAGCGTGAGGGAGAAGGTGTAAGAGATAGGAGCACGAGCAGGCTATAAATATAAGCGTGAGTAGAAAAGCTAGGCAAAGCCCTCTGCCGTCGCGAGGGCGAATCACACGCGAGGCTCCTCCTTTTAATGGGGCCGAGCTCCGTGGTCGTGAGGTCACCGAGGCTTGACTTTACACGTAGACCTCAAACTACCTTTTTTCAAGTTTTCCCCAAACCCTTTTTGTGTTCCAGTTTCTATCTTTAAAAACATATTAATATTAATATATCTTTTTTACTATTACAAATTTTCTAAAAAATTTTTACAGAATTTTTTTCTTCAAAGTGATTTTTACCCATTCTATATGAGGTTAGTTAAGTACTGAGTCTAAAACTAATGTAAACGTCAGCACATAAATATTCCGTCCGTGTCAATGAATAACTGAAGTTTATCTCAAAAACAATTTCCAAACAGCCATTTGAAACAGTAACTTTATCTGTGAAATAGAAGACAAAAAAATTATTACCCATTGGAACGTTGTGGGAAATGCGTATGGAATTTATTCATGCAATCTCATAAATGGAACGCATTGTATGGAATAATACAGAAGTTAAGCGAGCTTCTCGATTTCCGGTCGGAAGGATAAGAAAAAATTCTAGGATCGTTGAGGGACGAAAAATGGACCGTCCCAGTGTAAAAGTGAGAATTTTGTATGTCGGTAAGACAGTCTCAAAATACGAACTGTATGTAAGAGACTAATAAAAAAATACTAAAAAAATAAAAACGGACAGGTAGACAATAAAAAAGTCTGGAGGTACCAGCGTCTTGAATCGAATATTTTACTCTCTTTTATTCCACTGCTTTCCACAAAGGTGTTTGGTATTGCAAACGAAAGCCTCTGTACTCTCTCTCCCAGCAGTTTCCGCCTCCCGAATGCACATCCCATTGCGCAAATGCATCGTTTCGATTCCGTCGACGCAACAAAAAAGGAGATGGGAGATGGGAACAAAACTCTATTCTCCCAGGTGAAAAATCGACATGACAAACATTCAAAGAAAAAAAATCAATTATTCAGTACCCGCAGACTTTTTTTGTTAATGCATATTCCCTTTTTTGGAATGGTCGTGGTGTAATCGTTCTAAAAAATGTAAAAGGAATTTATAATCTTTTTATTTCACACTGTACATTTTAAAAAATATATATTTTTTATGTGGCTTGAAAATTTCTAGACAGAAATCTCTATTTTTATTTCTTTCTATTTCTTCGTCATCAGCTACTCAGCTCAACTCAATTCCACTTAATTCAATTTAACTCATTTTGATTTAATATAATTTACTTCAAGTAATTAATTGTAAGAAAATAATTATAATTATTATGTCATACACCCACGGTTTATACTCAAGGAAAACTTTTGTCCTGGTATAATAAACATGCTATCTATCTATCTATCTATTTAAGTAGAATACGTACGCATATGATTGGATATAAATGATTGGATATAAATTCTATTTGAAATAGAGGCAAGTGCACATTTATCCAATGATTCTAGGAACTAATAAATCCGATCAGCAATTGGGACTCTAAATAAGTGGAAAATCGATAATGTATAAAAGGAGTTGCAGATGAAGGGGGAAGGAATTTAAATTGATAAAACCTAATACCATTGTCTGCGAGATATGGATAAATGAAATAATTGGAGCATGAGAAATAAGGTTGACTTTGAGGATTAACGACAATAAAGAGACAAATGTTGAGAAAGGTGCAGCAGCTAACTGCGATATTATGAACGAAACGTGACGGATGCAGTTGCCATGACAACCGGAAGTGAAGATGCGAGAGATATCAGGCATATCGTGTCCCGCTCTTTGGTCCAAGAGACCGGAGTCTCACGTTCACCGATCCTGCTCGCATTTCCTCTCACCGTCGTAAACCCGCAGCTGTATCTCAGTATCTCAGAGTCGATGTAACCTAATTCGTCAGAAATCCTATACATCGCTGTACTTTATGAAATCATGAAGAAAAAACATTATAATCGTCGTTCATTTGAATAGAGTTTTATTAAAATATATGAAATAATTTTTCCTCAAAAATTACGATATTCAAATAGTATACTCGAGGTGAATCCATTTACGAATCGTAAACTGTGTATTCACATGGAAATTTTTTTTTTTGGAATTTTCGCTTGCATCTTTGATCAATGAATCAGTTTTGTTTAACATTGTAAGTGGAAAGTAAAAGAAAAGCTCAGGTATGACAGCTTAAAGGAAGAAAGTAAAACGAGAATATACTGAAACAAAAGAAATGGAAAAAAAAAACTGAAGTAGTAAAACCTGAAGTATACAGAACATATATATCGTTTCAAGAATGAAAAAGAGGAAAAAATGAATTAAATTCGTGGCCTGGCTAACCAAAAAGTTTCGAGATTGCTTCTTTTTCACACCGAAAGTTATAAAACTTATCACGATAAACATTTGTTTGTGTTTAATTCTCTGAAGCCATGGCATAGTATGTTGTGATCAATTTCGTGATTTTATTCACACCAAACGCAAATATAAACAAAACTAACTGACAAATGGCATGAATGTTGTAAAAAATCGAGCCAAGCATATTTACGAGTTTTATACAATTAGATAGGAAACATCGTATAATTATTTTAATTTGTGGTAAAATTTCAAAAGTGTAACTCAACGTAATATTGTGCAGTATAACAAAAAGCAATAAACTGCATTCAAGAGACTAATCTATTATTACATTATTTTCAAACCGTTTACTTGTTATTCTTTACAAATTGCAGATTAATATTTTTTGTAAGCTTCAGTTAGTTCTTTAAAATGACTGATCCACTCGCCAGGGACTCCGGTAAGTTTTCACCTAACGACGAAAGAAAAATGAGAAGGAAAATAAAAGGGGACGAAGAAAAGCGAGAATAGAAGCTGCCGGATGAGAAAACGGGCTTTTTCTTTTGTCTCGGAGAAACATTAAGAACAAGGAGATGTACGGAAAAGCTACTCGACGAAATAAGGTCGTTCGCATAAATAGAGATACGTAAGCCCTCTCCGCTAATTTAAAAGGACGTCATCTCGTGCCCCTGCCTCATTTTTTTATCCTCCTCCTGAACTAGCTCTATTAAGTAAGAAAAAATACTCCTGTCTCGGTCAATTTTCACCTGTCTTAATTTTTATTTCGCATCTTTCTTACTTTACGAAAAGAAAGAGGAAGGAAAGAATCGTTTTAATATTTTCCCATTCTTGTTGAAAATTTTGAGAGTTTTTTTTCTAATAAGCGATGAAGAATTTTTTCCGGAACTTCGAAATTGCGGGCCTCGTGACGCTTTCAAATTGTACGACTTCACGCACGCATGCACACAGCCGCACACTCAACAAAATTCAAAAGGTTCTTACGATTTTGCGCGTGTGACTGTAATTTCGCGTCCGTGTACGTATGACGCTCCCTCTCGTTGGCATTTTTTTGCCTCCTTTATTTTTCTTTGCACAGGGGAGAAAGGGGAAAAGAGGGAATCTTTGTGGAAGTTGCAGTCGTCCAGTCGGATGCGGTCTGCGAACGCGGGCTTGATTTAAGCCCCTTGGCTTGCGGAAATTTATCCCCAGCGGAGAAGTACCTGCGAGTCTGACTCCTGTCCGTACAGGATGACTCAAAAACCGCTGACAAAAATAAAGAAAAAATTAGATTATATATTAAATTTAAAAAAGAAAATTTTCATGGTACACGTAGAATTTTCGTTGTATCAAATTCGTCAGAAAATTATGAAGGACGTACTAATTGGAGTCAAGCCACGTGGCTTGCGACACGTGGCACTTGCTGATTGGCCAAACTTTCGACACTGATATAATCTCATCAGATATTGAAAAACTTTTCATCTTCATTGTCTTATAATATTTCAAATCTCCGAATTTCACGAAAAGTCTATTTTTTCCGGTATGAATATAAATAACATAATGCCCTTTGATTGATGAAACTTTTCGATCGCCAAATCTCCAATATTTTCGCGGATAAAAAAATTTCGCACCACTCTCTTTGTAAACATTTTACCGCGTCCCTTTTTCTATTATTTAATTTCAATTCCAAGACACCCAGTATCCGGCACACGCAAGCTGCGTGTTCACCTTGCTCCCAGGAGCAAAAGAGAGGTAGACAAGTGCGCCGGGAAAGCGAGATTGAGAACTAAAACCCTGAGTGATACTTTACGAGGAAAAGCGGGCTCCTGTGAATTTTCTACGGTTTCGCTCTCTGCTACTGTAAGTAATTTGTGTGGGAGTCTACCGAGTGTCTTTTACCTTTATCTGTACACACACTCTTCCATAAACGCGCACACCCTCATCCATTCCTGGGGCAAATCTATACGAGAGATATTTCTTGCCGAACCAAAACTGTGATCGAGCTCTTACCAAACTTACCGAAGAACTCTCGGTTATTCTGGACTTTGATTTTCCACCATGAAAGAAAGAATAGTTCCAAAAATATTTTATTAATGCTTTTTGATTGCTTCTATTTTTCTTTCTATAAAGTTTTGAGCTGGTAGATGAGTGAGAAAAATACAGAACGAAAAATTTCACTCTCAAAAACTTACATTTACGAAAAATTAGGGAGGATTCCGATTTTTTGTGTGACCTTAAACTCGAGATATTTTTTACGACATCTTAACCTTTGCATGAATTAAGGATGATTGAATTGAGAATGCCAGGTATATAAATCCTTTCAATGAATTTGACTCTAAATTAAAAGAAAATATAAAAAGAAAGAAAAAGAAAGAATAATGTGGGAAAAAAGATATAAAAACATGATAAAAAAAGTTTGAAAAATCTTTGTCGAGGGTCTGTATAGAAAAAACAAGAATTCGTTCTCGTGCAAATCCTGAAAATCCTTTATACACGTCGATGGATGACAGAGACCGAGGGAAAGAAAGCGCATAGCTGGTATGCTTTGAATATACTTTTTCTTTTTTCCCATATAGGAAGACTCAGATGTTCATCTACAATGGTGCCAATAAAAAAGCTCTCCATGTTTTTTCCTCAAAAATTTTCCCTTGAAATTGAAAAATATATTATTATTAAAACATGACACGATTTTTACGCATATGTGATTTTCTCATAGAATTGTGGTTTTCATTTGAATGAACATTTCATGTTTGACTTTATGAACACTTTTACATTTTTACGTCATAATTTTTTTGATTTGGTCGTCATATGATTTTCTACTTATAATAACACTATAAAAATAACGGATAAAAGATGCAATTATTATCGTTAGTTTTTTACTTTCATTTTTTTTGCCGATGTTCTCTCCCCGAGTTCTCATCCCGTCGTTTCGAAAGAGGTTGAATTTACAAAAATGAGAGATACGTCATCATCCTTTATCACCGGGATCAGATTCACCCTCGTCTCGTCCCACCCCAAAAATCGCGAGATCTTTCGAGGGGGAGAACTGTGGATGCTCGCGAGATTTGACGGAAGCGCTCGGAAAAGTCGGCAGTACCAAAGGGAAAATCCGAGGAAGCGAACGAAAAGTGTGTGCGTTTGCGACGTGCTTGACAAGGGTGTGAACAAGTACGTCTCGAGTGTGCCCTCGAGTACAGTCTCTTTCTCGACGTATGCCCGTGTCGCATTACCTTTTCCTCATCTCTTCCTCAATGTTTCCAATCAAACCATTTAAATTTTTTTTTTAAATTTTAAATCGAATCTTGGTGAAATATCATTCGAGTAAGTTTCTAAAAATTACTGAACATTTACATTTTTATTGTTATATATTTTATTACAAAGTACATGTGAATCATCTGATTGTTTTGAATTTGAGATTTTTTTTACGTGTTCGATTTTTTTCCTACGAAATGTAAAACGATTTTTTCTCTTTATCCCTCCGATTATTCCTATACCCCGAAAATCTCGAAATCCCGAAACTCGGCATGAAGAATTCGTTCGTCCATTTGGGAAGCTGACAAGAGGCATTTTCTTGGCACAGTCCGCGATACGAACGCGTGGACGATGAAAACGGGAGAAAATGCACAGAGAAGGGAGAAGTGAAACGGGGGAAAGAAAAACGTGTTAGTTTTTGAGCGAGCGAGAAATCCTCGCGAGCTGCGTTGTTGATTTAGGATTCGGAGCCAACAAACCCTCGACAAATGTAGGTTAACACGAGGCGTCCTCGACACACGTGTGTTACAAGATCAATATTTTTTCATTCTTCACATTTATCGTCCAAAACTTTGGCGAAGACTACTTTTTGACGAAATTCCTCAAATTTCTCCCGCAATCTGAAAACTTTTCCAGTATCTCATTTATTATCAAAAACAATAATTTACGAAGAATTTTCCGCTCTCGCTTTTTTTTCCTTGCACATTCTTTTTCTGCTATTTTCGCGCAGACATTGATGCATTCAAAAATTAAACACTAATCAAGTAAAATTTTTTAAAAATTTCAATTTTCTTAATTCTTAAAATAGGATAATTTGTCAACGTATACATTTTAATTATGTAACCGAAAGAAATACAAAAATATAAAAATTTCTGATTTTTACTTGGTCGTATTTCCATGCCTGAAGGCAATTTCGTCGGGTATATTTTTCGTTAGCACCTATGGAGAGATTCGCAACGTTTCCTTAATTGAGCGTGTGTGACTAGAGAAGTAGGTAAGGGGAAGATCGTATCAGACGCCGGTAGAAAGTGGAGTGAGTCAGAGTCAAGGACGTCGGAATGCAACCATCATCATGGAAGAGGATTTTCTTTAATTACGTCTGTACATACATATCCGCGCAATCCCGTACGTCTTACTTATCTGTAGATAACTTACACACTTATTACGCAAGACTGGCGTGATTAGTTTGAAAGTACATCCAAAGTGTTGGGTCGTATTTCAAACCCGCTCTTTCCTTCACCATTTTCTCTCGTTATTGTTATTTTTATTACTTATCATCGCTCGAGTTTTAAACGAACGAAAATTAATTTGCTTTTATTTTTTATATTATTTTTTTCGATTTTTGTTTTGTATTTATCTCTGTTGGCAAGTTACAGCTTTTCTCGCTCGTTGATTGTTGTTGCACAATTTTTTTGCTACTCTTTCCCATCTGCAGACTTTTCATGCTGCTGCTTTTTTTTTGTTTTGAAAGGAACATTGGTATTCGCGCTTTTGCGGATGATGGAGGGATTTCCGAGAGGGATGAAGAGCAAATCCGCGATATGCAGAAGAAAATTGGTTCGCGGACGCATGCGTTCGGTTTAATCCGCGGGAGCCTCGCAACAGAAATGCCGCGACGAAAAGGAGACGAGAAAAAGCGAGAGGGAAAATGAGATATAAAGGGATAGAGAGGAAACGAGAGAGTTTTGTGCGGTGAGTAACGTTTTTAATTAATCCGGAATTAAATAAAACGGCTCACTGGTCCGCGAAATGCAACCAACAGCCCATTGAGTAGGTTTCCACTTCAGATCGCATCTCATAAGAACAATTCGTTTAATAACAATTCCCAATTTGCTGATAACAAATTTAGCAACAATAAAAATATGAACAATTTTGTAAAAACAGATATAAAAACATGAAAATATCAACAACAATATACATAACCAAAGAAAATAAATTTAAACACATTAAAAATAGATGAAATTAAAATATTATTATATATTAATAATTATTTCGTTATTCACTCGATGAATTGAGAAAATTCCAGAGTCCATTTTCCAGCGAGTTAAGCCCTTTTAATTGCACCCGGCGTCTCTAACGCACCTGTTTCCCTCCCATCGCATTGACGATTCCGTTCACCCCTTTGAGACGCTCTCAAGGCATTTTCACTACAGGGTCTATTTGCCCCGAGATGATACACGGCGGTTAGTTTTCACGGTTGAGTAAATCACTGATGGGCAAAGGAGAGTAAGAGTGAGAGAAACAGAGAGGGAGAGAGAGAGAGAGAGAATATGCTTCCGGTACCGATACGACAGTCCTTATTAAAGTTTACTCTGAGTATAAATACAAGAATAATAATTATCAATATTATTATTTTACTACAGTAATTGTTAGAAAAAAATTATTTTGATTTTTTTGATTCAGTAATAAACACTTTTTAAAAATGTCTCTCACAAGAAATTCGAAATAATATATTTTCCTCAAAATAAATAATCAATAACTTTTAAAAAATTATATATATTTTATATAAATCATTGAGATGAATTCGACGTAACATCCCGAAAATAATAGCCAATTCATATGGGAACATTTTTTTTGGTAACACGAGTGGTAAATCTTGGGAAATATCCCAAGAGCACGAGAACGTTACGGTAATCCGGTTGTATAATATGGGGGATAGGTTTTCCTCGGTTACACGGAGGCACGCACTGGCGCACGGACATATTTTCATTGGACTCGGTTCTTGGCGGACAAGAAAAGCGCTGGGGGTAACACGACCGAGATAAAATAGGGAAAAAAAGAAAAAAAAAGCGATAAAAACAAAAAAAATGAAAAAGTCCGAAAAAACGTAAAAAAGTGAGAAAAAAAAAACAGAGCACAAAATGCGAGAGCAATGAAACGTAATACGTACTCGAGGCCACGGGGGTTCGCTTGGCATTATATTACGTGAGAAAGGATTTCATTTATCACGCCTCGGCCAAGCTTAGAAAACAGGTGGAACGGAAAAAACTCACCACGACTTTATGGCGCCATTCACCGAATCACATTCGTTCACCTCGTTTCTTTGCCCCCTTTACTTTTACTTGCCTTATTAATCGGGACCGATATTTTTTAGAAAAGCGTATCTAACGAAAAAAAATGTTAGCAAAAGTCCCTTGATATCCATATTTTTTTATAAAAAACAAACAATAATACCAGCATGGGATAGCAAACTTGCATTTAAAAAACAGAACAGATCGGTATCGGATATAAAACCGGATTAGAAACGTACCGTGCGCAATTGATAATAAATTTAGATGGTTTTATGCTAAACTTAATTTATTTCGTTTTTATAATTTTCCAACCAACAAGAGTAATTAATTTTTTAAACTTATTTTTACCAATTTATCCTAAAGGTTGCAGTTAATTTTGTTTCAGCAAATTTGTTCACAATTTATTTTAAGGGGAACCCATTTTTAACGTGAAGAAATTGTTCGAAATATTCTGCACGTTCTCAAATCCCAACCAAACCGAAAATACACTCGCGAATACGTATTCTCCGAGTCGTCCTTCCCCTCGACCTCCAGGGAAATAACGTTTGGCCAATTCGCATTCTCCATCTTTTCTCATCCGAAAAACTGACTTTGTTTCCTCGAAGCTAGAACAGCATTTTTCTTAACAGCGACAGAGGAAAGAAAAAAAACTTGACGATAAAATCCCGAAAACTGATTTTTCGCGAATTATTTAATATCTTTTCACCAAGTTATTTTTTTATCAAAATAGTCTAAAAAATGCTGTGAAATAAACGACAAACGTTTATGCACTAAATGAATATTTCTAAATATAAATGATCCATCTCTATGACATATCAAAAAATGCATACCAAAATTGAGTAAAAAATGAGTTAGATGAGTATTTTAGAGAAAATGTGGTCATTAAGTTTGAATTTTCTTCTGCGTGTAACAAGTGCAAGCGGATTGTCGGAGAGCGTGGAAAAGCCTCTCTGCGTTCGATAATCGATTTTGCAAAGTATTACGTATTATCGTTCGCCCTTAGCCAGACAGGAAAGCCACTCGTCCAGACTTTTATGAGCTTACCACCCAGTTGTTTCATATTCATCCAACGAGTTTCCTCATCAATTCTACCTCTTCCACACAATTTCATTCCAACATCATTTAATCTTATCCTTACTTTTTTTCAACCCCTATTAAATTCCACTGTGTTACCTTTCAATTTTATGTTAAGGAGATTTGCAATCAAATTAGTTTCAATTAGTACAAAATTATTTGAATAAATAAACATTAAACATGATTTAGTTCTAAACAATGCACGTAATCATAAAATAAATAATTCTAAAATAATTATTAACTTTTATATCATTGAGACTACGTATTCACAAGAATCTCAGAGACGATTATCAATTGAACGAAATTTATATCAATATTAACGAAAAAATCAAGAAAAAATCATAACAAATAAAACGCGCTCCAAACGAAATTCAGGAAACTTGAAATGTCAAAAAATACATAACAAATGAAATTGGATATGAAAAAAGGCGTGACAAAAAAAACTCATTTTTTGCACAAAGGATACAAATGTCGATCGAATGGGTCCAGGATCCGTTTTGACTTTCCATAAATATTCCGTGACGTATAACAGCCGGAAAATAGTAGAGAGAGCGGCGAGAAAAAGGTCGTATCCCGGAAAGAGAAGTCGACCTGACCCCAATTTTCCAGAGAGGCAAAATTGCGAGCAGGAAACGTGGAAAATCGTCACTGGTGGAGTCTGTGAAGACCTTTCACCTCGCGCCATCTTTGCCCTCGCTTTTTTTATCACAATTCTTTCTAAAGGTCCTCTCAGCACGCAGTTCATTCACTAAAAATTTTCCCACGTTATAACGTAAACAATTTTTATATTAAATATTTTTAAAAAAAGTAAAATTAAATATAAAACAATATCATATTGTTATATAAATATTGAGACAAGCATATTTACATTATAAAAACTGAAAATTAAAGAATGGAATTACTAATATTGTATATAAAAATCGATTTGATACTTCAGATCGAAATTTCGTTGGATTTTTATTTTCCAGATTCTTCAATCAAAATCTGACGAGAGAAAGAGCGAGAGCAAGAAGAGCGAGGATTCTAAAAAAAAAGGAAAAGGGACGAGAACACTGAAAAGTTCCGAGAAAGTAATGAGAATAAAAGGAGAGGTGAAATCTCGTTCAATTTCTCCCAACTTTCTTCGCGACTCTAAAAATCCAGCTCTCGGGCCTTTCTGTTCTTTCGGTTTGAGTGCGGATTCGCTAGACTCCGCGTATTTTCACGAGGAACCCGTTTTTCATGCCGAGTCCAAAAGTCTCGTGAACAAAAGCGCAGGTGTCTATTAAAGCGCCAAGAGTGACATAATACTCGCCACTTGTGAGAGAAAAAAGTAACGGAAAAAAAACGTCGACAAGGAAAAAAACGATAAGAATGAAACGAGGAGAACTTGCAAGGAACAGGAAAAAGTCCAAGATCGAGAGAGAGGGAGAGAGCGCAGAAGAGAAAAAAATAAAGAGAAAATGAGAAAGAAACAGTGATAAAAATAAGAGAGGAAAAATCAAAGAGAAAGACAGAGAGTTGAAAAAGAGAGAGAGAGAGATGAACTAGAAAAAAGAAGACGCTGATGCGACGTCTGTACGGCGTTTTTATCCGGCGTGCGAGCGAATGCACCAGACTGACGAAAGGGTGTCTGCTGTCTCAAGAGGGCCACTCTTACGGCGGTGCATCATCCTCATCTTCTTCCTCATCTCTCGCCGGAGCTGGAGACTCCGGATTCAACGCTAATGCCCTCGGCCCCCACGGTGCATAAAGCTCACCTACGTAAAACCCGACGTCCGCCTCCTCTCGCTTTTATACTTTCGAGACAAACGGACCCTCGTCTCCGCGAACTTACTCGCACCAACCGACCTGTCACCATGCCAACACCCTGAATTTTTGGACACATTTCCCTTCCCTTTTATACTTTTACCTTCACAATATGTACATGCAAATTTTATTTCTTTTGGTTTTTTTGTTACTATATTCTATAAATTTTATTTTTTCAAAGGATTTTAATTTTTATTAAACATCGAAGTTATCGAATTTCGAGAAAACCAGGAAAACCACGTCCTGCTGAGTCTTGTGTTGGAAATCGTGAGCTAAGCGATCACCTAACCAAGTATTGACCGCGGTTAACGCGGAGCGACTTGATTTCTTCAATCTTCGCAAAAAAGTTTTCAAGACCCGTAATGTAGTACGTGTACTTGAATTATTAAAAGTAATTTTGAATTACGACAATTGTAGGTTAGAATTTATGAAAGCACGTGTACTCAAAATGCACAGGAGAGGTATTTATTTTCTGTTGCCATTTGAAAGAGGAGTCAGTAGCGAAAGAGGTGGAGAATGTTCGAAACACCCTCGAATCCTCGGGCAAGGGTGTGAAATCTGCTTCGTACGCCATGAGGCTCTATCCCCGGATTTTATAAGAGCCCAGAGGGTAGATTCGCAAATACGAAGAGACAAGAAAAAAGGGAGAGAAAAGGACTCATGGGCTCCGACACCAAATTTGGACCCTCACCTTTTTTCCTATCTATCACTGAGAAAGGCGAGGAGAACGGAAAACAGGGATGGAAAAGGAGGAAAAATGACAAGAGAGCGAAAAAATACGAAAATAAAAAAGGAAAGGAGTTTCTGCTTTTTTCCCTCTTTTCCTTATATTTTTTTTCCTCATTTTTTCAGCTCATTTTATTCCGTGCGCATTTCACGTGCGATGACTCCTGAGATACCTCACTTTTATTTCACGACCGAGGAGAAATGAGGAGAGGGAGAAAATAGACTCGAAAAAAATAGACTGACGCGGGTTCTGAAGAGATCCTTCGTAACCTTTAAAAATGTCAAAAAAATAAATTCGTTTCGATGATGAAATTGGAGGGAAGGGTCCGCTGATGGGCTCTCGGGAACAATGATTCGGTATTGAGATGATCAACTCAGCTGACGAGGATGATGAAGCTAAAAATCGTGGGGAAGAGACGGAGGGAGCGACGTCGAAAGCGGCTGAGACGAACGTTCGGAGTCCTGTGACGAAAAAATTTAAATTTAGCAAATTATACACTCCGAAAGCGAGTCAAAAGTCAGTGAATCTGGATACGAAACAAAAATCTTTTTTCGGTTCGAAAAAGAGTCAAGAGACGATATTGAAGGCAAGTACGAAGCAGAGAACGAGCTCGAGGCCGAGAACGAATGAAGAGGCAACTTCGAGTCCAAAGTCAACTGAGATATCAAGTCCAAAAACAATTCAAAAAATAATTGCTAGTCCAAAAATCAGTCAAAGAACGACTACGAGTTCGAGATCGAGTCAGAAAGAATTATCGACTCCAAAAACGAGTCAAAGAACAACTACAAGTTCAAAAACGAGTCAAAAAGAATTATCAAGTCCAAAACCAAGTCAAAAATCAGCTTCAATCACAAGATCCTATGGAAAATCCATTTCAAGTCCAGTGACAACTCAACAAACAATTCCAAATTCAAGGACGAGTAAAATACCAACTCCGATATCAAAAACAAAACCCAAAACAGGTCAGGAAAAAATTCCGAGTGCAACAAGTAAAAACATAACCGCGAATCAAAAAACGAGTCAAGAATCAATTTCCCGTCCGAAATCACCTCGAAAGGCGAAAAAAATCTGGCAAGATTCATTAACGAGATTAAACTGCATTAGAAAAACAGACAAGAAATTAGAAACCGAGGAACAAAGCCTCGATGACTCCGAAAAATATTTCGAGTGCGACTCAACTCTTCCAAAAGTCAACGTTGAAACGCAAACTAACCGATTCTCGAGTACTTCGGCTGAAACTTTTGCCAAGCCCGAAAACTCTGAAAAGTCAACAGGCGTGGATGATGCGACTTCATTTTATTCCTGTAAATCTATTCAAACGGAAAAACAGACGGGCGAAAATTTACGAGAAAAAAATTTGTTACGGAACTTGGAAAACTATCCAAACTATCATAATTCCGATTTTCTCGATGAAGAAAAATTTATCACGACCTGCGATTCGATTTGCGACAGTCGGGACAAATGTCTATCAATTTCGCACGAATTTTACGACGCCGCGGTCGGAACGAGTGCAAGAATCGAGTCCAAGAATGTTGGAACCGTAACGAAGGAAACTTTGCGAAAACCTTCGGAAAAAACAACTATTTACAAAAAATCTGTAACTTGCGAGGTGTGTGACGCTTGTCAGGAATTTAATCGATCAAAATCTGAAAATTCAAGATTCGAGTGTAGCAGCTGTGCAAAATATCTGACCGGATTTCCAGAAGAAAAATACCCCAGAGAAACTATCAATAAATCGCATGAATTCAAAGAAGATTTTCCCATCGACACTTTTGGAGAGCCGACTCGAAGATCAACTGGAAAGAATTCGCATGATTTGATGCGTCCGAAATCGAAATTTTTTGATCGAGAGGAAGATTTTCAATCTGGAACCGAACATTTTTACGCAACGCGCGAAAAAAATAATCGAGATTCATCAAAATCCATCCCTCGTTCGAGAAAATCTCAATTTTACGCCGACGATCGAGAAATCAATCTTCCATCGCACGAGTTTGACGAGATAATATTCCGTAAAAGAAAATCTTCTTCTGCGGACTTCCCAAACTTTACGTCAAAAAAATGTCAAATCCACGATTTCAAAACTTTGGATATACGCGAGTACGACGAATCTCTGACCCAGAGTCTCGCAAAATTGAAAAAACCTATCGGCCGGAACGTCTTTCAAAATTTTTTACCCGGGAGTTGTAAGATATCAGATTACAACAACTTTGGAAAAATTTACGAGTGGGACAAACCAGAATCCGATCGAATTTTATCAAGAGAAAAATCCCGAAAATTTTGCAAATGTGGAAACAGATGGGAAAATTCATCAACAAAATGTAAATGTTGCTGCTGGGATTAGTAAATAATTAGTTTTATGAAAATAGGAAAAGTTCTCTTTTGTTTTTTTTTAATTTCATTTTATCGTTATTATTTGTTTCTTTCAACGAATTGTTATTACGTTCAGAGCCCAATGTCAAAAAACATCAATTTCGGCTAACTCGAAAACGAAAAAATTGTAATGTATAGATGTAAATAATATTGTACAAAATAAAAGTGCCAAAAAAATGAATCCGGGAAATGAAAAAAGGAAAAAAGAAAATGCTCAAGAGTGAGTTTCACATTTTTTAAAACATAAAAAAAAGATTTTTTCTGCATAATTCTACCTCCCATTTTCAGAGTGTACAGAAAATTGCGAGAGCAGGAAAGAATCGACAAATTGGAAAAAATGAGGTAAATTTTCATTAAAATATCAATATTACGTATGTCGAATTTAACAATTTACACAGGAAAAATGGTTTTCCAGAAAAATTGAGAGTGCTCTAGCGGTCGCCAGATACGTAGCGTACGTTTGATCGATCAACTCCCCGCCCTTAAATTTCGTCAATTAATTCGTAGCCTCGTTTAACTATTTGTACAGCGAACGAAAAAAGAACGGAAACAAGAAGAGCTGCAAGGAAGAAGATCGATTGAGGTAAATACAATTTTCAAATTTTTTTCATTCACTTTTTACTCATTATTTTTTCCTCGAAACGGAAAAGAGAAAAAATGTTATCCAAACGAAAAATCTTCGTATTGTTTCTCCATTAATAACCAGTCGTTACTACCAATTATGCAATGTGATTATAAAATTTAAAAAATGATATTTATAAAAATAATTGCACGTTGTATAAATAATAATTGTAGATTAGATTGTATAGAGCCGATGGTCCCAATAATCGAAGCAGAGCCTCCAACTCCGCCTCCAGAAATTACGACATGTGGCCAATGCAGTGACTGTGGTGGTGAATATTTTTTCGATTATGTCTCAAATCGGCTAAAAATAGCACAAAAAATCGATCAAGATTTCTTCTCATTGAGAGATGAAATATAATAGAATCCCGATACGAAGATGAAGCAGTAGAGCCTGAGGACATCCGACTAAAATGTTGTCAACCGCAGCCCAATCATAGCAAACAATGGGAAGCCGAAAAATCTTCCGAACTTTCGTTTCTGCGTCCAAAAATTACGACGTGCGGTAGATGCAACGCCAGCGGTAAGAATTTTTTTTGGTTGTAACTCGAAGCTATTGAAAATAGTACAAAAATCAGATCAAGGTATTAGTTTCATTGAGAGGTGAAAAATAATAGGATCTCGATATGAGGACGAACCAACCGAGCCTAAAGAAATCAGAATAAAATGTTGTCAACCAAAGCCGATTCGTCGTACAGAATGCCCAATCGAAGAAGTGCCCGAACCTTGGCTACCGCGACCGAAATTTACTACACGCAGTAACTGCAACGATAGTGGTAAGAATTTGTTGAGTCTCAGCTCAAAATGATTGGAAGTAACGCAAAAATTAAATCACGTCGATATTGAGAGATAAAAAATAATAGAATCTCGTTACGAGGACGAACAAACTGATTGTGAGCCTAGGAAGATCGCGGTAAAATGTTGTCAACCAAGACCGATCCATCGCAAAGAATGTAATTTCAATAAATTACCCAAACCTTCGTCCCTATGCGCAAAAACTCCGACGTGCGGTAAACGCAGCGGTAACGGTAAGAATTTTTCTTCCATAGCTCAAACCAACCGGTAAGAACGCATAAATTGGATCGAGGAATATTTTTTTCATTGAGATGAGATAAACAATATAATAGAATCTCGAAGAGGACGAAGCAATCTTTTCTGAGAAGAACAAAACAAATTCTTGGCAACCGAGGACGATCCAAAGTAATTGCAGCTTAAATCATTACGGTGAACAAGAATATTACAATTCAAAACTCGAGGAACGTCATTATAGTTTATGATTAAAAGATTCAATTATACAATTCGAAATCATGAAAATTAAAGTTACAAAAAATTAAAATTTCGTTATATTTTCAAAAGTCAGAATCTGAGGATATTAAAATCAGTTCAAAAAAACATTTAATATATTCTTAAATGTCGAAACAATTTTTTTTTTCAAAGAAACCGGATTCAGAATGAGAGGAGGAAGCGACGGAGTTTTGAAAAGAAATCAGGAATCAGCAATCTCTCGGTTCAGCGACGATTTTCCGATAGAAGAAAAGAGACTGCGCGGTGGCTGCGGATCTTGCGGAGGTGAGAATTTTTAATGAATCAAGAAATGATAAATTACATTTAATCTGTGAAATACTTTTATCATTATTGTTACCATTATTATGATTGTTATCGATGTTGTTGGTTTTATCTTTCGACTTTGACAAAGTGCTGAGTCAAGGAGTGTCCTATACGGCTCAGATGCTCGGGGTCGCTTACTCAGCGATCCTAATTAATCTGACTCCTGCTCCCTCAACGAGAGGGTTAGCAGGAGACAAAATTTAAGCTCGATTGTTCCAAAAGTAGACAGAGAGATTCGAGAATAATTTTTTTCCGCATTCGAGCTGGGAGCTGCCTGGCACGCCAGATTGGAATTTCTCTCAGCTCGGATACAAAGGTCTCTCGAATCTCCCGAAGACAGCAATTATCTGGAGCGTACTAACCTAACTGACAATGAGAAAACTCCCTGTAACGCTTATTATTATTATCGTAATAGTTATTATCATGTAAATTTAGCCCCGAAAGTATCCCCGTGTTGTCGGGCCCCTCCTCCACCGTGTTCCTTACCGCCACCTCCTTGCCAGAAATCTACGAAAAGCAGCCACAAAGGTTGCCCCTGCGGCGGATGTGGCGGAGCCGCGTGCTCCGATAATTCGCGGGTTCAAAGAACCAATACCGGTTGCTGCGGCGGTCCTCCTGTACGTGGAAAACCGTGCAAGTGAGACCCATTTTCATTCCGTTCTTAGTTCACTTTCTTTGACGACTTTATTGCATCAAAAATTATTTTCTTTTTCATTTAATATAATAATAAAATAATAATGTTGAAATGATATAATTAGGGTAGGGGGGGGGGGAATGGGGTACCTAAGAAAAATTTCCGATTCCAAGGGTTTAACTATGCTGAATCTTTTGTTTTTTAATCACAATTAAGGTAGTTCTATACAGGCCCCCAAATCAATGAATTTTGTCATAGTTTATCTCTGTAGCATGCGGTAACCTTCTTCAAAGTACTAAAAAGAGACATGCAAAGTTTCAAGACGTTTCACCATCTAGAAGTCAAGATATTAAGGATTGAAAATCGCAAATTTAACATAGGCTCTTATGAGAGAGAAATAAAAATTGCGATTTTCAACAATAAATATCTCAAAATCTAGAAGGCTTGTGCAAATTTTCAAGAAAATCCTAAGAAATCGAAAAAACTATAGAACTACCTTAAAGGAAAGAAACAAAATTTTCAGCTGAAATAAAACTTTCATGAAAAAGAAATTTTTTTTAGCTGTCAAAATGGGCTACCACTCCAAAAAGTACGAAAAAATTTTTTTTTTCATATTTTGTCAAGTTATTAGCTTTGACGTCTTATTTTAAGTAATTAATTGATGATTTATTTTAATTTTTGTTTAAATGTGTTTCATTACCAAAGAAAATGTTCTTTTTCGATGTGATTTCTACGACGTTTCTATTAACTTGCTTTTTTCATTTTAATTTTTGTTGAAATGTGTTTCTAAGCCACCAAATACAATGTTCTTAGCAAATAAAAGACTATTTGATATTAAATTTTATCAAAATTCGGAAGATTGTAAATTCCCCCCCCCCCCCCCCCCCCCACCCTATATCGTATAAATTGAATTTTATCCGAACACAGCTGTTGCGAATAATTTTTTTGTTGCTTACTCTGATGATATTCAGTTTAAAAGAACTGTGGAAAAATGTCGAAGTTATTTTTTTCCTTTTTTTAAAGTAATTTTGGTCATGATAGAGTATCCGAATTTTCAGATGCACGTGTCAATCTTGCGACGATACCCGTCCCGAGGGCGGTTGCGGTGGACGGTCGTGCGGGAAGATCTATAGCTGCGCGGGTTCGAGCGGCGGCAGGTGCTGCTTTCCTCGGAATCACAAGAGGCGATCGGGTCCAGAGTGCTGTGGTGGCGCGGATCCGAGTTGCGGTGGATGTTGCTGATAAATTTGTAGAAATTTCGATTTAAAAAAAAAAAAGAAAAAACGCTGAAGAAAAATCTCTAGAAAATAAATCGAAACTAAGAAAAAATGAACTCGAATATAAAAAAAATTGAGCAAAAAGGGTTCGTACGTTGTGAGTCTCTCGAGGTATTTCCTAATATTTATGACAAGAAAATTGTCTTTATTCGCAAAAGTTTTTCCGCTTCTTTTTCTTGTCCGGGATGAAAGTTTGCGGCTTTATCCTTTCTCGTCACACGCCGGACGACTGTGGCCTCCCTAAGAGGATGAGACACCAGAACTTGCGGTAAATCGCGGCTGTCCACTACAGCGTCTCTAATACCTCTGGACCTGAGTGCACCGAATTCTCCTCGGAGCGGAAAGTCGTGTTCCTACCTCGGAAACTCTCGAACATTCGCGTCTTACCGCAGACTTCCTCGATTGGAACGCGCGAAACAAAAAAAGGGACAAGAAACAAACTTCTGGAGAACTTTGAAAATTAACGAAACAATATAAATCAAATTTCTGAAGATTTTTCTTGAAAGAATTTCACTTCTTTCAAGAAAAATTTTGAGAAAAATGAAACAACTTTTTAAAGTCAAGAATAACAAAAATTCCAATATTTTGAAAATTTTGAAAATCGATTTTCGAACTTATTGACTCGTGAAATGAATCAAATAATTTGACATGATTAAATATTGATAAATAATGACAAAGATGAAAACAATAAAATTAAGAAAATACGAAGAGTTGGTTATTCTGAAAACTCGAAGTTTCGAAATATTTTACATTTTAAATAAAAGATTTGAAATTCCGTACGCGCGAGGTTCATTTTTTCTCTCTTCACGACTTCTCTTCTGAAAGCCGTGAGCGCGATTGCGATACGTCAAAGGATGAGAGTAGAGAGCTCGTTGCTCGTACATGGAACGTCGAAATCGTGAGCTCAAGAAATATCTTCGCGGCCTGCCCGGTCGACTTTTATATCTCTGCCATTTTCTCGAAGGTATTCGCGTGTGAACGATCGTAAAACAAAATCGACGCGTACATCGTTGCATTTCAGTCACATTTGCACGTGCATCCAAAGATATCTTTGCTTCTTCTTACTAACGCGACTGTAAACGTCGTAAAATTTTCTACATTTTTTCTCATTTCGCAACACTCTTTTTTCTTTATTATAAAGTTTGTCATCTCTCCAGGTCATCGCCGTAATCTTTTGGGAATTTATAGTACTCATGATTAAGAAATTCAATATTTATACAAAAAATATTTTCAACCATTTTTTGTAAAAATGTTGGTTTTGGTTCTACCTAATTTCTTTGTTATTTTTTTAATGTCATTTTAAATTACGTCACAATTTATAAATTTAATTTTATGTTGTTTCTATTGGGATCTAACATCGGGGTGGAGTTTAGCCTAAAGGCCACGACATCGGTACAAATAATGATTATAATAATTGTAGTTTTCTATTGAATCTGTCCGTTACACTACTTGGATTTTTTATCAACAGATGTCATATTGACTTTTGTCATATCCCAATAATCTGATTTTAATAGTTTCAACGTTGTATCATTCACGAATTGAACCATCGATAGCATTTCCATTTAAAATATTCAAAAAATATCTGTATAGCAAACTGTTCGTCATTTTACTCCGGCTACAAAAATTGATGTATTATATTCTCGTAAAACACACGCACACAATTTCACCACGCTCCATGATATTAATTTTCGGATTTTCAATTAGTCCGATGATTAATTGAAGAAAGGGTCATCGTCGTTCCCTCGGTACTTGAGGAATTTTAATTTTGTCGGAGCTTGTAAACACGGAGGGCCACGAGTCCCAATTTATTTTGGCTCGTAGGCCGAGCGAGAGAGAGCAAACGATGAAAGAAGATGAGGGAAAAAAACGACAGTGTTGGTTTAAAGGGGTATGTGTAACGTCGAGGGCGCGTTCATTTTTCTCGGTTTCACGGGCGTCAATGGAAAAACCAAGTTTTCACCTCCCCATTGGCGCGTGTCTTCAGGGAATTCGCGAGGGAATGAAAAAAAAAACAGACGCAGCCAATTTTGTTTCGGACGATCCACTAGGAGTTTAGAGTAAAAGAAAAAAAAGTTATAAAGGGTTCATAAATATTTTAAAGGGGGAAAAAATGTGTTTATCGGAGACAATTCGCAGTGCATTTCCCTGATGACTAATAAATTAAATGATTCATCAAAATTAGTTAAAACTAAAATGTTTCTTCTCGTTGGGAAAATATTCAGCGGGGCAAGTTGAAAATGAGTAAAACGTTTCCATTTTATTTCGAGGTGTCGAGTTTTTTCTCTGCGGAAAAAGAAAGGAGGAAAATTCGGTTGAAGCGAAATTCCAACTCGCATAAAAGGGCGAAAAAAAGCGCACGCGAGGAAGGAACGCCAGAATCAAATTATAACGTGGAAAAGAGACAGATTAAAAGGCTCGGAGGAATGTGGATTTTCCATTGCGGGTTAAATTAAATAAGTGGCGAAGCCCTCGGTCCCATCGCGAGCGCTTATCCGTTATATCCTCCGTGTGTACTTACTACCTCCGCGAGAGTCCACACACGCGTTCCGCGTTATTTCAACGGCCCAAGAAGGACGAAAAAAAGAACGAGCTCTCGGTGAATTCCTGCTGCCGTCCAGAGTTTAGTCAGGAAGAGTATTCTCTACTTTTTTGTTTTTCCAAAGACTTTTTCAGCGATTAATCTTCGTTCTTACTTATTTTCATTTCAATCAGCATTATTTTGCGTTTTTTTTTCAAATCAAAAATACATTTCATGGTTGCTTTAACAATAACTATTGTAAATATCGTTTCATCTCTTTTTAATAAATTATAATTTTGCTAAATTAGTGAGAATGCTATTTACGCGAAAAATAATTCAGTTACTCAATTGAAAAATGCACACCCTTTTCTTTCACGTCTTTTCCATTCTTTCACGCCAGGTTGCATCAGCAGCCAACTTTCGCTCTAACCTGTATCGGATTCGCACATTTTCGCACATGGACACGGATAAACTGCGGAAGTTGTCAAACCTCGAAAAATCCAGGAAAAACCAACTCCCGCTCGACGAAACCCGACAGTCAGTTTTACGCGAAGAGTAATTACTTTTTTTTTCTAGAATACATTTTTTAAAGATTTTTGGGTCACAGTAAATTTGCGTGAAAAATCTTTCAAATGGCAAAATGTATTTTTTCTTGAGTGTACGGTAACATAAACGTTATTTACAGTACAAATTGATATTCATTGAACAATATAAAACTAACGTATAACTTAAAAAATAGAAAAAAAAAAAAAAAAATTAAATAAAATCAAAAAAAGGTATGAATCGATTCTTCACCGAGTCTCTCAGACTCGTGGCCGATAATTGATTGAGAACACTTTACAGGTATAATGTTGGATACTTTTCGTTCAGTTAAAATTTGCATCGTTGGGACGAAAAAAATTATTTCATTTTTATCTTTTTTAAAAATCAAAGGAGCCATTACAATTATTCTTTTGATTTTTATATACGAAAAGCCTTAAAAATATCTAGGCGAGAAAATATTATTCGAAACGAATTACAATAATTATTTTTAAAAAAATGGTATTTGAAAATTCTGTCTAAGGTTCCTTCTGGCTTTCGACGATGCATGCTTCAACATTTTTTTGTTTCACGCAACAATACTTTTAGTGTTATCATTTTCATTATCACTTCGGGTTACCTGGCATTATAATTAAAATTTCACTGATCGGAGAATTCGTCTAGTCGTTTGATGACTTTTTTGTATTCCTCTTCGAGGTAGCGATATTCCTTTTCCAAAATCTGCATTCTTTGCTCGGCTGCCGGAATCGGAACGTTTCCTTGTTTGTTCAAGTTCTTCAAAGCCGCTTCCAGTCTCTTGTGATCCTGCTGTTCCCGCCTGTATGGCACGTTCAATCGTCTCTTGACATCCAAACGATAATTGCGATATTCCTCCTCATCGGACAAATCCGTAATACTTAGTCGTAAGATTTCATAAATTCTTCGAGCTTGTCGCTATAAAATTCAAGAGACGAAGTGAAAAAAGATGATTACAAGTATTGACACAATTATTTAAAAAATAGCTAAAATATTTAGTTCTTTTAAAAATATTCGTAAAATGGAAAAATTATAATTTTTTTGCAACTAACTTTGTTGATCTTGAATTTATCCCTGGCTTCCAATGCCATAGTTTTGTTGAAGCCCCGCTTCAGAAATTCTGGAGAGAAACTTGGTAGTTTGATGCAGTTTGAAGCGTCGACATAATCCCTTAAACGTTGGAAACTCGGTGAAGGATCTTCAACTAAAGAAGCAATATTATGAGAATTTTCAAATAATTCGATTGAAAATTATTTATAACAAGTAAAAAGTTTAAAGTTAATGAAATCTTGTAGATGTATCAGTGTTCGTTATTTACCGGTCATGTCTTTAACTTCGCTTCTGCCAACGTATTCGCGATAGATCGCTCTCACCAAGTGAGTGCCTAAACCTAAATTTTGGAAGGGAGGCAAAACCAAAACTTGGGCAATGCGAGGCCTCGTATGATATGGATACGCGTAATACTGGTAGACTGTTGCAAAACCGATAGTCCCGTAACGCGTCGTTCCACAGGTCGATGTGTATTTTTCGAACCTATTCAAAAAATATGCATAAAATTAAAAATACTTTTTTTCGTCATAACAATATTGATTTCATATTTTATACTGCACAAGTTCACGTACATATTAAAATAATGCCACTGATCGTCGTCAGTATCCACGAAATTAGCTGCATCTATATACCAGAGGAGAAAAGTCTGGAGACGCTGATGATACGTTGCAAAGCCTGGACAAGTCATGACAGCCTTGTAAACTTCGAATTGCCGAGTCGTACCATCATCTGAAAAATTTTATTAATAACTCAAATTAGCCATAAAATTCTTAGCTATCAAATCAACAAGATCATTATATTGCAAAAATCACTTTCACTGATATTAACATTAAATTTTTCATTTTTTATATCAAACTGCCTAAATATTATAGAAAATAGAAAATGTTTTGGTATTGTATATTTTATGCACAATCGATAATAAATGATCGAAAGCACATGATAAACTATTTGTACTGAAATAAAGTTTAAGCAATTGAAAAATTATATAAAAAATTATAACATTTCGACTAACCATTTATTGTGAAAGAATGTATCATATCTCCATAAGGCTTGAAAGTGTCGTCTTTCCTGAGAGAACCAATAAAAGAGTCAATGCTGTCATGCACCTGTGGAGCAAGTTTTTCTGAAATTTTGGACAGAACCTCATCTGGTTTTATTCCCTGAATTGCATTTTTGTCTAATTTTTCGGAATAGGTCATTCCTAGGTAAGTTTCCAACGATCCCGCGCTGTAGTAAAGTTTGACTCTCAAATCTTTATAGCCAAAAATGCTCTCACTGAAAAACGATTCGATTAAAAGAAATGAATGAACTTTAGAAGAAATGATCTTTCAGTTCAGAATAAATTTGCTTAAAACAAGTTCTACCTGTCACCAAACACTTGATGAGACATTTCGGGACTAAAAGTTGTTTCATCGTCCTCTAGATCTCTCTCATCTCGAACCAATTTGAATTCCAGAGCTTCATTGCTGTCAATGACAAATGCTTTTAAATGTGTAGCGATTCCGTCATCCATTTTTCTGAAAAAAAAATATTTGCATCATAAACTAGAAAAATCTTATTTGAAAAATTAATAGCTTTCCCTTTATGATTCATAAATTTCTTTTTATACTTATATGTAATTCGAAAATTCTTGGATATTCGAAAACAATGTTTGAGGTTATGATCCTCTCGAAAAAATGTGCGAGACACCGAAGAATGTTCAGTGACAGAATAATTCTTGCAAAATAGCTTGATATCTAAATGAATTATTGAATATTTATTTTAAAAAACTCACCTCGTGAGAGTTTGTGGCCTCTTCGAAAAAAAATAAAATTGAAAGACGTTCGTACGTTCGTAAGGCAAATAACTATGTTCAATTCGCGCCAAAGTTGGAGAGTTCGTTATATTTTTGAGAGCGAATGCGCGCAAGCCTCTGGTGGCGATAAGAGGAACTTCGAATACCAAAAATCGAAAAATTGATAACAATTCTATAGAAAAACAACGATTATCCAAACAACAATTATCAACGAAGTACCAACTAAGTGCATAGTAAAATAGAAATTAGTAAAAATGAGTTGATGAACGGAATTTGAACCGTGTTGAAAAGACTCATTGATATGGCGGATTGCGACCAAGAACTATTCGTGACCAATTTCAGAGAGAGCAGAGGGCTTCGCCTGCATTTTTGTACGATGGCGAGTGACCCTGCAATAGTTTGTCCCGTTTGTTACCGTTTTCCTCATCGGGTCGAAAATTATCAAAGGTCGGCTCGCAATGCTTAGAGTACGTGTATTATCGTGAATTGAGAATTTTCCGATCAATTGAAAACCTAAACTTCCCCAATTATTACACTCTCGTGATCAGTCCGAAAGACAAGCTAATCTCGAGTCCGCGACGACGAGATCACGAAAAAAAGAGTAGCACCAATATTTGAGCCTCCGCTACGTTATTTCCAAGGAAATGCTCGTAGTTTTTGAAAATTCACTGTCAAATTCAAGTTCGTTGACCAGATGATGGATCTTTTGTGAAATTCTGGTCACGACGGGAGGAAAAAAAATCAATCGAGACGGACGTCCTCACGCGAATGTTTCGCAACCGAGAGTGAGTACAGGAAAAAAGCATAGCTTGCTTTGTTTATTGTTGTTATTATCGTTGTTGACTATATATTTTTTATTATTATTTCAAAACAGTCCCTTCACTTTTCTAACTCTTTTACACCTGAAAGTTCGTCGATCATTCTCTCTTATTTCTCTATAAATTAATAAATTATCCACTGTTTCCATTAACAATCAAAACTATTTTATTACGAAAGTCGGATTCGAACGAGCCGTCAAAGTATGTTTTATCAATGGAATTACATTTCTGAGTTGAAATAAATAAAAATTGATACTCATAAAAAAACTATGATCAATTTTTTATTATAAATTTTTAGTTAAATCATAACACAATAATAAAAGATTCACAGAAATTTTCAACCTGCAAGTTACTAATCTAATACAAATAAAAATAATTATAAGAAACTTTAAAAACTTAATGTCAATAATATAGTGAATTTCAAGAATGTTCAATGACTCAATGTTACTCAATTAATGTCAATAAAAAGTCAAGATTGAAATCAGATAATAGTTTTATTAGAATTTTATGTGCTGTTATAGTTCATTTGTCGAGATTTGTCACCATCAGCAATGTCTGACGACGATGCCGCACTTGGACTTGGGGACTCAATGGATTCTGACGAGGACATTTTTACGGTCCACAGTCGTCGTCATGGTTCAAATGTCAGAAGAACTAAGAGTTTACGCACATTAAGATCTCATTCTGGAAACAGCTCTCACCTGGCGGGAAATAACCTCAGTGTAAGAAGAAGCACAAGACATAGAATGCCGATTTACGATAACTTAAACACCAGCTGGATTTTGGGTAAAACTTGAAAAATTCCATTTTTGAAAGAAATGAAATTAAAAAATGTTGTGAATATCTTAAAAATAATTCATACATTCTTTTTCAGGTAAGCAAACGCTTAAGGGCTATCCGATGTTTCAACAGCAAGCTTCATCATCTGACAAAGAAATGGCAGATGATGTACCAGAAAGGTCTCGTGATCTTCGTGAACGAATGCCCTTGAGATCGCGGGAAAATCATCCACCATCGAGCCGGAATTCGGCGAGACATATGCGAGATGGAGCAGAAATGAATGGCAGAGAGCTTAGAGACAGAGGTGACAGGAGCAGAGAGCTCAGGGACAGGCAAGAGGAAAAAAGTCTCAGGAACTTGAGTGAGAGAGTTGATATGAAGGAAAAGAATGGCTCGAGAAGTAAGGCTGATAGTGTAATAACGAACGATGATAAGGATAGGTCAGTATTTCTAATTTTATTAGAATTTAGGATGTAAAATTATTAGAAAAATTTGGTAATAACCAGAGAAAAAATGTTGACTGTAAATTGAGATTGAATATTTAAATAAATGTATCAATTTAAGGAATAACAAAGTTGATAGTCCAAATCGCACGAGAGAAGGTCCGGTGACTCGACTTTGCGGAAGCTTATCCGAAAAAGACGTCAAAATAAAAAGCGAGGAAAACAACGCAAATGCCGAAAGCTCCGACGAAAGCGAGAGACCGGAAAACAACAACTCAGACAACGATGGAAAAGGAGCACAGGTAGACTAAAGTAGTAATAAGAATAAATGTTTTAGGTTCCTGAATGAAAATCGTAAATCTTTTCGATAACATCGTTACACAGAATTTCATTCATTTGCACTTTTTTCCATTGAAATTGCAAGAATTTATTTTTATTTTGTAGGGTTATGAAGATATGTACACACGTATAAAAAGAACTCGCCGTGCAACCCAGCAACAACTGCAAAGAGGAAAAAAAATGTCTGATCAAGAGAGCGATATGAGCGAATCGTCAGACTCGCCCGGTCCACGAAAGTATAGCTTGCGTCAAAAAAAACCGACTATCGATCGCTTCCAAGCAAACGTTGAGCCCGTGAGACGTTCCATAAGAGCGCTTCGGAGCGTTCTTACGAATTCGATGAGAAGGCGAAAACACAGGAGTAAAAGTTCGAGCTCAAGCGACTCGAGCGAGTCCGAACAACAACGTTATGATAAAAAGAAAGGAAAAAAGGGCAGGTGTGTAAAAAAAATTAGCAAATAATGCTAACTGACGATAATGTAATAATACTATAAAAATGGGTGAAACAATTTTGCATCCTATTTTATGCAAGTGGATAAATTGGTTTATTTATTCATTTTTGTTTTGTAAGGCAATCTGCGATTCCCCAAGGTGGTCCAACTGATCGAAAAGCGGACATCGATCCGATAACCCTCGACGGTAACATAAGTTTCAATGACGTTGGTGGCTTGGAATCGCATATTCACTGCCTCAAAGAAATGGTTGTATTCCCCATGATGTATCCTGATGTCTTTGATCGATTTCACATCACACCACCAAAAGGTGTTTTGTTTCATGGTCCACCAGGTAAAATTGTTATTTTCATTGTTATACAAATAACTGTAGCATTTTTACGAATCACTTGAAACAAAATATAAAAACAGCGCATAATGAACGCAACGAATAGTTCTTAAAGTAGTACAACCACTTCGATGCGATTATTTTTAGGCACTGGAAAGACACTGATCGCCCGAGCTCTCGCCAATGAGTGCAGTCAAGGTTCGAGGAAGGTCGCATTTTTCATGAGAAAGGGAGCGGACTGTCTTTCAAAGTGGGTTGGCGAGTCAGAAAGACAGTTGAGACTGTTGTTTGAACAGGCTCAGCAGATGAAACCGTCCATAATATTTTTCGATGAAATCGATGGCTTGGCCCCGGTGAGGAGCACGAAACAGGATCAGATTCATGCGAGCATCGTTTCGACGCTGTTAGCCCTAATGGATGGACTTAGTGACCGTGGCGAAGTCATTGTCATCGGAGCTACGAATCGGATAGACGCGATCGATCCTGCACTTCGGAGGCCAGGAAGATTCGATCGTGAATTGTTTTTCCCACTTCCGGCTATGAAGGAGAGACTCGAGATATTGAAAATTCATGTGAGCAAGTGGTCCGATCCTCCTGGCGAACCCTTACTGGAATTGTTGGCGGAAAAGGCAATCGGATACTGCGGATCTGATCTTCGAGCTCTTTGCACTGAAGCTGTACTCCAGGGACTCAGAAGAACTTATCCGCAAATTTATATGACGAGCAAACGACTTTTACTGGACCCTCAACGCGTGGAGGTAATTTTTTTATTCTCATTCATTGTCGATGTTAGCACAGTAATAGATAATGAATATAATGATAAATCTTTATTTTTTTAGGTCAAAAAACGAGATTTCATGCAAGCCAGTTCGATTCTCGTTCCTTCTTCTTATAGAGTTGCTCCGAGCATAAGCAGAAAACTGCAACCTTTCTTAGTCCCTCTTTTGGGGCCAGCTCTAGAAGAATTGCTAACGGCAACAAGGGCGATATTCCCTCAAGGCGCGAAGCCTTCCTTGGCAAAGTAAAAATCATCTCGCTCTTAGGTTTTTTAAAAATTATTTTCCAAAATTTTTATTAATGAATATTTTTTTTAGAATAAAAACGGTAACGGGAATCCACCGTCCACGTCTTTTGGTCACAGGCGACGACATGGCTCATAGTCAGGGACCGCGATTGGCTCAAGCCTTACTCCATCGAATGGAACACGTTCCAGTCCAAACCCTCGACGTCGGTACACTTTTCGCAGAAAGTGCGAGATCCCCAGAGGAAACTTGCGTTCAGGTAAAATTTGCGATTTGTTATGACGATAAATTGTTTATGATTTTGAAAACTATTTCATCAGTTTGTTCGATGATTTTGTCAATTTTTGGTTCAATTTTTTTAGGTATTCAACGAAGCAACGAGAAATATACCTTCAATTATTTATATCCGATCGATCGACCAGTGGTGGCCCCTCGTTCCCGAGACCGTGAAAGCCGTTTTTCTTTGTCGCATAGCAGCGCTTGATCCGTGTTTACCAGTCCTGATTCTCGCAACGAGCGACGTCAAGTATTCGGATCTTTCTCCCCAGTTGAGAAATTTATTCAGCGAGTTGCGCGGTGAGGTTTACGTGATGGAAAAACCAACGAACGAACAACGAGCGGCCTTCTTCAGGCCAATATTCATGATCCAATCCCTCAAAGCTCCAAAAATTCGAGACCGAACGGAACAGCCGCTCGAGGAGTTGCCTCTGGCTCCCGACATACCAAAGAAATTGACGGAAGATGAGAAAAAGCTATTGTACGAAAAAGAAGAAGTCTCACTCAGGGAATTAAGAATTTTCTTGAGGGAAATTTGCGCGAAGCTTGCACGAAATCGACAGTGAGATTTTTTTTTCATTTATTATTATTTTTTTATTCATTATATTTAATAACAATTGTTATCTCGACTGTTTTAATTTTTCTTAGAGCGTGTTCGGAAATTGACTGACAGTATTGGAAAGTAAAATACACACAGCTTGGATACTCGTTCTTACACGGAATTTTATACTAATGTGTGTTACTGGCAGTACTGACAGTATATTTCCGAACACGCCCTTAATTCTATAGTGTAATAATGATTATCATTATTTTTCAGATTTTTTATGTTTACGAAGCCAGTCGACACAGAAGAAGTCCCGGACTACAATTTGATTATAAAACAACCAATGGATCTCGAGACAATGATGACGAAAATCGATATGCACGCTTATTTGTGCGCGAGAGATTTTCTTGACGATGTTGATCTCATTTGTCGCAACGCGCTCGAGTATAATCCAGAAAGGTTAGTAAAATATTTAATCTTCCTTTCTGTTGGTTATCAAAGAGGACCTGAATATTTTCTCGTCGAGTCAAGGGAGGAAAAAAAAGTGAAAAATCTCGATGCTTGAATTATCGCCAAACGTACACCAATTACAAAAAAAGATGGACAAAAATCCTTTGTGATAACTTCAGTCTGTTTAATACAGCGCGATGCGGAAAGATCACTCTCATTTACATTCATGTGTGTTTTTCATGTCAGCTTGCGCGATAGGCCTTCCCTCGGAATTTTGAAGAGGTAGCTCCAGTTTCTCCATTGCTGTTGTTGCTCTGTAGTTAGTCAGTGGTTTTCAATTATTTTCACACAAAAAAGCAAGGGCTATCAAGAAGTTCGAATGTAAAAAAAATGAATTTTTGATGTTTGTAATAACTTTAGAAATTCAAACAACCTCTTCGTTCCTATAAAATGGAAAGACGCCCCATTGAAGACCACTTTAGCTTCTTTTGCGCTTCGTAATTAATCAATCGGTGTCGCAATAGATAAGGATTGCTAAGAATCGATATTTCATGATTGATTTTTCACAGGGATCCGGCGGATAAACTGATTCGTCACCGAGCCTGTTCGCTGCGCGATAATGCCTACGCGCTGATAAAGGCTGAGCTCGATTCAGATTTCGAGGACAAGTGTCGAGAAATATCGAAAAATCGGAGAAACGTGGTGGTAGATGCGGGGAAGAAAGTGGAAAATACCTCGGGCGCAACAGGGGAGAAAGAGAAAAAGTATTCAACGAGTCCTGGAAATGTCGTCGTGAATGGGAGAAAATTCAGCAACCCAAGAAAGAGGAAAATCCCAGCTTGGGCAAGAGGATACGTGAAGAAAGTTCACAAGAAGAAAAAAATAATGTTCGAATCGTCGGTGGAGGAGCCGAGTAAACCTAGCGAGCCGGTTCCGAGTGTCGACCTTGAGAAATTCCAGGAATTCGAAACCGAAGCGAATAACGTGCTGAATGGACATGCGGAACTCTTCGATAACAATACAGACTCGGAAAACGATTCGATGAACGAAAAATCTAAAGAATCGAAAAATCGAGAGATTGTCGTCGAATCAGTTCCAACGATTGTCGACGCGCCTTCAGCTAACGGGACTACGAGCGAGGAACAGCAAGGAACAAAAATCCTGGAAAATGGAAGTTCCGGATCATCCTCGAGACGCGAGAGTACGGACGATCTCACGTTCGCAATCGACAGTGATTCTTGTCCTTCAACTCCCGGGGACAATTCCAAGATCGAGGTCGATAAGGACGAGCTGGAGGCCGCCTGGCATCGCACCGTCGAATTCACCGCGAACTTCCCCGTGGAAACTCTTTGCGATACTTACGTCCAGCTGAGCCGATGCGTCGGAAGATTCGCTCAAACGTATGACAGAAAATCACTGCCAAAGGTTATTATTGTATATTATTTGTTTACTAAAAGTTTATTAGTGATTTTTTTAATTTTGTTATATATTTTTATATTTAAATTTTTATTATCTGAATTTTAGGATTTGCTCAAAGAGCTACAACGTTTTGAAGCGTACGGTGAAAACATTACGAACGAGCCGCTGGACGG
Source organism: Cremastinae sp. B BG-2022a (assembly GCA_030522605.1). Lineage (NCBI taxonomy): Eukaryota > Metazoa > Arthropoda > Insecta > Hymenoptera > Ichneumonidae > Cremastinae sp. B BG-2022a. The sequence goes on along the minus strand of JAPYYX010001310.1, from coordinate 13,972 downwards.
CGCGAATCCGAACGACGTGAGTCGTGACGTTTCAATGTCGTCTGAATGTTAGATGGAGGAGAACGGACAGATTTATCCTTGGCTAATAAAATTAAGTCAATTCTTTGGCTTTTCAGGGGAAATGTCGTCAGTCGTTTCAGAAAAAATGTGAATATTAATGTGGCTTTCAACAGCGAGGATCGTTCGATCGCCAACTGCCGAATAGACTAATTAGAATTAAAGTTGATAATTGCGAATGATAAGGCTTTTTGGAGAGAACAAAACTCCAAAAAACGTATCTGAAGCCTAAAACCGCGCGATTTTTGTACATGTAAATAATTGATTGAAAAATATTCGTATATTGATATTGTTTAATCATCAACTTCTCGATTGAAATACACGCTGAGAATTTTTCCACAAGGCGACGAAACGAAAAACACGTACCTGGAAAAATTGTCGCCTGAGGGTTTTTTTTATAATATTTATAAAATATAACTGAACATATAACATCACATTGCACGAATTTTTTTTACCGAGAAGAAAAATTTGGTCCTCTTTTATTCTGTGAATTAAAAAAAAAGTCAGGTAGTAATTTGATCTTTAAAAAAAATGTGTAATAAGACCGAAATTTTCATTTCTTCAAAAATTCGTGCAGCTTTGTATAAGACAGCGCGGCAACGAGGCACATTTTTGTGATTGATCATTGTAAGAATATTTTCGAATTTTTCGAAAATCTTTAAAGCTCTTCATTCGCGAAGTCTCTGATGCGAAATTCGGTAACTCGGTGAAGTGTACCGAAAATTTGACAGAGACGAGTAAAGGGAAAGAGAGAGAGAAAGTATATGAAAAAGGAAATAAGATTATCGATGCGTGGTAACCAAAGTGTAGAGTTTTAAGTTCGAGGCCTAGATCTCGTCGAAGTTTGCATTGTGGGGAAAAAGCAAAATGTTTCAATTTTAGTTAAAAAAATTATAAAAAGATACTTTTGGCAACAACCGTTTTTTTCGAAAAAAATAAAGAATTGGATTGTTTTATGAAAACAAATGTATGGTCACGATAATTGTAAAAGCACTGTTATACAATAAAAAGAAATTTCAGATATTACATTTTCCACGATGCAAACTTAGTAGATAGGAAACAAGTGGATGATTTTTCAGAAATTTTGTCGAGTCGCGAAGAGACTTATGAAGAAGAGAAATAAAAGAGAGAGAAAGAAAAAGTATCTAATAAGGGTATTAGGCTAAGTAATCGCTCAGTTACCAAAAGTGTTATTCATACAGGAAATAGGAACCAATCGATTTATTTTTCTAATGAAATATTAACAATTCTATTTCTACCGAAAGATCGTTAATTTATATTCGCCATGCATCACCACAAAGACACACCGAGGCGATATCCTGCCTTGTAATTTTAACCCTTCTTTTTTCGACGTGTCGTTTTTTTCGCTTCGAATATTTTTCTCAATAAATCCATGCTGGAAAACCAGAAACATGTTCGGTGCAGTTTAATGTTGTTTCTCTCTCTCTGCGTCGTTAAGAAAAAAGTTCGAGAATCGAACGAACTTTTGGAATCCGAGTTTAGGAGCTTCCAATTGCCACTGCCCATTTTTTTTATTACGTAAAAATTTAGCAAAAATAAGCAATTGAGCGAATATGGAAAGGAAGATCTATCGATTTTTTTCATTGCTATTTCAATGTAAGTAAAAAAATTGTTATTTAATGTCGAAAAATGCCAAAAATCTGAATGAATTTCGTAAAAAGATTGATACTTGACATTCGAATTCGATATTTCTTCAATTTTCGACTCCAATGCTCAAAACTAGTATTTCTTTTTTTAATTTAAACAATTAATTGATTTTGCAACACTGTTCATTTAGTGAGCAGAGTTAGGATTTATTAATTTAACTTCAGCTAATAAATTTACACAAATAAGGTGAAAATGGAAAGAGATTTGTAAAGGATATTGGCACGATAACCTCGAGTATTCAGCATTGTATTTTTTTTAAATTTATTTTTTAGTAGCGAAAGGAAGAAGAAGAAAAAGACGATTCGTAAATAAGGAGAGAATGAGGGAAGGAAAGCATACACTGCCTTATTTATTTAAAACCTAATATGTCGAATTTTCTTCTCGTAACACAAAATCACACTTACACACTGTAGCAAAATAAATAATAAAGAGAAAAAATTTCGTAATTTATCCCCTGGCAAATTATTATTTACCTGCCTTTTGGTATTCAAACAATTTTTTTTAAATTTTCTTGTTCATTTTTTTATATCTTTTTTTTCATCATGAATCATTTTTTGATAGTCGTCTACTGTGGATATATAAATTTATTTAAATTTCTAAAAAATATTGAAAAATGCAAAAATTGCCTCCTTCACTTTTTTCCTCTTCTTTTTTTTTCCTCTGAGTAATCAGTTGGCGAAATGTCAATCATGAAATTTAACCGTTAAAAGTGTCTAAATTACTCGACAGTGGGTCGAAAAATTCCAGTAGTAGTTTTAAGTTATAAGTGAGAAAAAAATGCGAGTTCGCCGAGGATCGACCTTTTGAGATGTCAAATTTGTCATTTTTTTCTGTCCGGTTTTTTCTACTTTTTTCCTGAGGAGGAGAGGAGAGCCATTGATAAGGATGACAGCATCCAAGGATTTTTCCTGCATCGGCGGCCTCGAGAAACACATCAGAATTGTCAAGGAGACTGTCCTTTTTCCTCTCACATATGGCGAAGTTTACGCTAAATTCAATCTCCGACCACCGCGTGGACTTTTATTTTACGGTCCTCCTGGTAAACATTTTTCATTTTGTACTTCTAAATAAAATTAACATCTTCATACATTTTTCCGAGCACGGAATCTACGAAAAGAGTTCGATCGTTTTTACTTTTTTTCTCCAGGGACTGGGAAAACTCTCGTGGCCAGTGCACTCGCCTCGGAGTGCAGCAATTCCGAGAGAAAAGTTTCTTTCATATCGCGCAAGGGATCTGACTGCCTGAGCAAATGGGTCGGAGAGAGTGAAAAAAAATTACAAAAGATATTCCAATTGGTTAGCAAAAATGCAATAATTCCTTTACTTTCTTTGAAAAATTGTAGTTCAAATTTGAATATAATAAAAACACGTTTAATATCAAATTATTTATTTTCATAAAGAATTATGGAGCGAAATGTAAATCAAAATTTTCATAAATTATCAAATAATCGAGTATGTACATGCCATTCCAATTATTTCAAAAAGGCACAGCAAAGCAAGCCCTGTATTATTTTTTTCGACGAGGTTGACGGTCTCGCGCCCGTGAGATCTGATCGCCAGGACGTTGTGCACTCGAGCGTCGTCTCCACTCTGCTCGCTTTGATGGACGGTCTCGACAATAATTCCGAGATAATCGTCATCGGAGCAACCAATCGTCTAGACGCGATTGATCCCGCTCTCAGAAGACCCGGAAGATTCGATAGAGAGCTCTATTTTCCATTACCCTGTTACATGGCCAGAAAAGAAATTTTATCGGTACATATTGTGATGTATACTATACAATGGATTAAAACCAATTTTATATTCGATCAAAAATAATAAACAAATTGAGATTATTTTTTTACGAATAAATTATGCAGGTGCACGTTAGAAGTTGGAAACAAAAGCCTCCAGTCAAATTTATCGCTTATCTGGCGTCCAAAACAGTTGGCTATTGCGGCAGCGACCTCCAAGCCCTGTGTGCCGAAGCTGTCATGTGTTGCGTCAGAAGGCATTACCCACAGATTTACACTTCGAAGTCAAAATATCACATAAACGAACGATCACTCAAAGTGAGTAGAAAAATATTAATAAATAATAATTACGTTCCATGATGCGAACAAAAATTCAAAATATTAAAATCGATACAAAAATAAAAATATACTTGTAGTACAAAATTGAGAAAAAAAAATGGTTGACAGGTTGAAAAACAAGATTTCATAAAAGCTCAGGAAAATATCGTCCCGGCGTCCCATCGAATCGCGATAATTCCAGTGAAGACTCTGGCGACGAAAGTCCAACCCTTGCTCCAGGACAGTCTCTGTTTAATTTTAACGAGACTGCAAACTATTTGTCCCGAGGGGATGTTGAATTTCGAAATCACGTGAGTTTTCTTTTAATTTTTGAAATTATTTTTTTATTGTATCATAATTTTCTGAGGAATCTAAAAAAATTCATAAATAAATGGAAATAAAATATGTGGTCGTTGTTGGGCAAAGAAATGGCCAGTCGTCCTCGAGATCTTCCAGTTGTCCAAGAATTTTACTATGTGGCATTGACAATTGCCACACTCAACATCTGGGGCCTGCGATTCTTCATACCCTTGAGCACTTGCCCTGTCATCTGCTCGATGTTACGACACTTTTCGAAGAAACCGGACGAGCCGTCGAGGAAACGATCATACAAGTGATACACTTCTTTTCTCTTTCTTATGTTACTATTTTTCTCTCGTGAATCTCTTGCCATCTCTTACGAACATCTAATCATCTCTTTACTGCTGGTACTTACTTATTTACGAAGCAAATTGCCTTCAGAGATCATTAAAAAATATAAAATAGAAAAAAAAATTAGCATGACCTCATTTTTATCTGATTTAGATAAATCTGACATCAGCCTTAATTTTTTTTATACTTTTGAGCTTAGATCAATTGTTAATTTTTGGCGTTTAGATGGAAAATTAATTAACGTATTAATGAGCTTTGAATAGAAAAAAGCGAATTTAAAGATATTACAAAAAGGTTCAAAAAATAAAAAAATATTTTTTAGAAAGTCAAAGCAGCGAGACACACGCTTCCCTCGTTGCTCTATGTACCTGACATCCTGTCTTGGTGGGACTTGGTCGATGAAGCAGCGCGCGTAGTTTTCACCTCCCTGATGAAAGGTCTCGACCGTTCGGTCCATTTGCTGGTCGTCACTACAGCGAATTGTAACTTTTCGGATGTTCCTATCGAAGTAATTTGAAAATGACAAGTAAAAAAATTTAGCGGATTAAAGAAAATTGAAGAAAAATTCATGGAGAGCTCAAAATCGTTGCATATATTTAGTGTAACATTATTTTGAACTTAATTTTTAAAAATGGAAAAAAGATCGCAATGCTGTACGACGAGCACCAGGGCGAAGTTTACGAAGTTCAATCGCCCACGAGCTTGGAACGTCAAATCTTTTTTCAACAACTTTTCATAAAGATAAATTCCGGGCAGCCCGTGTCCACCGATATTTCGAATAGATCTTCTTATGGTAAGACCCAAAAACGAAACTTTTATTTATTTTTATAAAGACAAAAATTTAATTTTTTCATTTTCATTGAATGTTCTTTTTAGCTGATTTCATTCCGATAATGGGTCCAAAGAAAATCAAAATAGAAAATCGAAAGCAAAAAAATAATTCTCCATTGGACGCGAGCAGTTCGTGTGAGCATTCGATCCATTTATTTTAATTTTATTTGATCAGCGAAACAATTTTTTCTTTAACTAAAAAATCATAGAAAATTTTTAATCTTTCGTAGGTGAGAATTCGGAGCACGGAGCGCTGAAAAAAACGAAAATGGAGACCCGAGCGCGAAGCAAACTCAGCGCGATTGGACCAAGTAGCTCGACATCGGGAGCAAAAACAAGTATAAAATTTTTTTTTAAATCACGATTTTGAAGAAATTCTATATTTTTTTAAAAATAAAAATCTTTGTTGCCAAAAATTCATCTTGCTTTTTCTATAAAAATAATATTATTTAATGAGGAGCCGCAACGAAGCGCGAGCACAGTGCTGCGGCTGGCGAGGATTCATCGCCCAAACGTCAACGTTTACCATCGGGAGCATCGCCTTCGAAAATTGCAACCAGTACCTTGGAAAAATTGGCAGAATCTCAGATTCAGGAATTACTACAAAAAATCGTGAAAATAACGAATGAGTGGCCAACCAGCTCGATCGAGAGTCTCTACGCCTCACTCGAGCTCACTCTCGAGAAGTCCGAGGACGATGTCTATCTCGCTCTCAACGAGTGCATCGATCACTTTTTTGAGTTCGAAAGAATGCACCAAATTGTCAAAAAAGAGGAAGACTGATATTATTAATTGACTCGTCAACCCTTGTTTTTCGTCCTGTACGTCTTGTAAAAAAATGTATTTTTGTCTCGAAGGAAAAATAAAAATTACTAAATAAGAACTATTAAAAAAATGCAAGCAATAATTACGAAGAAGAAAAGTTTTCTTTTTACAAAATTTTGAAATTTATATCTGAATGATACATACAAAGTCTAACAATAAAAATTGAAATTTTATTTTTGACCTTTACGAGCTCGCTCAAGCATAAAAAAATAATTACAAATTTTGATAATCAGGCAAAAATGTCACAGATGGAAAACTCATCGCGATCGTTATTGGATGAATGCTTGATCGAATCTCTCGACGAGAGCGTTTGTCATCGCACATGGCGGCACATAAGTGATGTTTTGTCTCTTTTTCTTTCTCTCTTGTAAGTAAGCGCGCGTATAGACTCGTAAAAGCAAGTACACATGGGGGAAAGTGAGTGCAAATTCGTTGAACAAGACACCGAGCGTACAATAGATCGCGGGGGTTCTTGAATCTTCTATTTAGTTCTTGTCGAGCCGCCGGGCAATGAGCTCCGTCCAAGTTTCTCCATCCAAGAACTGAGTTTCAATTACTTGTTGCTTAAATAATTCACTTTTTTCACTATAAAAATTTCTGGTATATTACACTAATATTATTCAAGACATTAACGTTGATCTAATTTTTATTTCATATTTTTTACAATTATTACAACTCAATAATAATTGCATATGTTATAACGGGTACTTATAATTGTATCAAATTTTCAACAATAAATTGAAATTTTTACATTTTTTAGTACATTGACGATTTTCAATTTTTATATCGGTTTTTTTATTACTTGGCGTCAAGACACTACCGTGTCTTTAGATTTTACCAAAATATTATAATATTCATTAATCGAATATTTTTATTTCGTTGACAATTTTTATTTTTCCTTGATTTCTCTGCGCAATATAAATCCAAAACCAAAAAACCAGTGTTTTTAAATGATCACGTGTCCAAAGTGAATTTCCGCAATAAAGAAATCAGACAATTTGGTGTCGAAGACGGATTATTGGCTGAAGAAGAGGGATTCAAATGAAATTTTTAAATCAAAATGCTCCACACAACATAGAATAACAAAAAATGTAAGTTGTAAAATTATATTTTCATCACATTCTTCACAGTACCAAATAAAAGATAATAATTAAAATTTTTAATTATTCACCTGAATCAATAAAACAGATAACTAACATATTCTTTCATTAGAAAACAAAAATAATAAAAAATGTCACTGATTCCATCCCTTCGAGAGCAACGCACGCGATTTCATGAGGAATGACAAAATTATTTACGAGGACCAAATGAATTTTAAACGAGCCAGCTGCGTTTGTTCTTTGAGGGAAAAAAGGAATGAAGTGGGATTTATTAGAAATACGCGCTTCCTAGCTAATTTTGCGATTGTTACTCTAAAAATAGGCACATGGTAACAGTCTTTTTTTATCGCATTGCGATTCTTAATGCGAGTACACAAAAATTATAAAGTAAAAGCAGAACATAACTTTTATCTTATAATTAAAAATTCTTCCTCTCAGAATTTCCGAAATTTTGGTCAACTGGTGGTTTTTTTACTCAATCTCTTATTGGATTTTTTTTATTCTCCATAATTCGATCATTTTTAAAATACAAGAATGATCGACGTTGTACTTCATTCGTCGCAAGATTTTGGCATGATTGATATTTAATGGCTTTTTTATGCCATTAAATATTTTCTTATTAATACTCATGGCAACTTTTACTTAATTCATAAATAGTACCGTTTTTCTTAAGATTTGGTTTCTATATAACTTATCCCATCTATATAATCTAATATAATATAATCGAAATAAAAAATACTTAGTAAACAACCAATATTGAAAGGCTGACTCTTAATAGCTAAGGACTTAAATTTTTACTACAGGTCTCAAGAGAAAAAGTGTTTTCAACCGGAAAATACTACTACGTTTACTGGAAGGTGCATTCAGTGTTTTTATGAAATGGATTAGCAGTCCGAATGCGAAGTGAAAAATGATTATTTGAAAAACTGGACCGCGATTGAAAATGAAAAAATTACACATATCCCATATTTGACCACTCATCGGAATCCTGGAAGAAAGGATTTTCGACTCGATAGTCATTGAGATTTTTGTCCTGATTGATAATTCGCGACTGGTATTCACCGACACATTCCGTGTAGTCTATAAAATCTGGAACCGAATCGACATAGTTCGTACGATTAAGAAACAGTTGATCTTCTTCCGTAAAAAATCTTATAGCAAGTTGTTTGGTTAGTGAGTTTACGTTCGTGTAAACAATTTCATGATTCTTAGGATACGGAGAAACGCCGCTGGATGTAGAATTTTTCATGAAAAACATGAATGGGTTTTCCTTACTTCTGATATAGGTTTCGCTCGTCGGTCGAGTATTCGATGGAAACTTATTCCTTGATGAATTATCATGACTTTTTGGATAATAGATAACATTTGAAGCATTTTGGCAAGGTTGACAATTATTCGTGGGAATATTTTCGACAGGATGAAAACTGGAAGAAATATTTTGGTGAGGTCGAAAGTTGCTTGAGATATTTTCGTTCCTCTGAAGTTGATTGAAATTGTTTTCGAGATCATCCAACCAAGAGTTTTCCAAGACGTGTCGAATTTTCTCATTCTCCGCCACGGTTTCGACTTTCCGAGTGTTCTCAATTCTGTCCATTTCGTAAATAGCGTCCGAAAGGGAGAGTTGACGATTCGATGTCCCATGATCGATGGCGCGTTCCAGATTCGATTTCTTCATTCTCCGCACTTCTTTGATGATCATTACGCACTCGTCGTTATTATTGGGCTCAATCGGGAGATCGGTTCTGGTATCTCGTAAAAGATTATTCAGAATCGAGTTACGATCGTCCTCCCAATTTACGTTTATCGTGGTTTGATCATTCGACAATGTTTCCTTCGGAATTTCTTCAGGAATTTCTTTAGGAATTTCATCCATTTTCGAAGTGCCATCTGACTGAGGAATAATATTTTTTCCCTTCCTCTTTCTCTCGCGATGGTGACGTTTTCTCACATGTTTTCTTCTAACCGGAAGCCGAGAAACAATTTCAGAGCCGATTTTCAAAACCACCGTTTTCATTTTGTGCTTTTTGTTCATATGCACTTGCACGTCCTTGATACATTTGAAGTCTCTGCCGCAAAATTTGCATTTTTCTCCGATTATCCTTACACTGCATTCTCGTAATATCAACGCGTTGGGATTGATATTGCATTGAGTCCCATTTTCAACTTCCTTTCGTTTTCTTTCTTGAAAATCAAAATTTCCGTTGATAGAATTGTTATTTGTAGCTCGTGAACTTACGCATAATTTTTTAGTAGAGTCTCCGCCATTTTTGTTTTCAAATTCCATTTTCGAACAATTTCTCTTTGTTTCCAGTCCAAAAAATCGAAGAAAATTTGTCTGCCTTTCAAAATTCGAGGTCTCCATGTCTTCCATTTCCTTCACTTCAACACTGGATCGAGCGTCCCAAGCACCGAATCGGTCGTAATTCTTCTCCTGAATCACGTGGCTGTTCAGAAGCCCTAGCGCCATTTTGTCAATGCGGCTTGCGGCATCCAACGCAAACCTACAAAACCAAAGAAAAGAAATTTCAATCTGTAAACTTTCTTGGGACAAGAATTGCGGATATATATTAGCTGAAAATAGGCCACATTTCGAAACTCTGTCTCGTGCAACGAAAGGGAATTTGATACTCTCGTCGCGGCAGCCATTTTGTTCACGAGCTTGTGGTCAATGAAATCAAGACACGAGCACGCTCGTTGCCGTTACTTTTCAAATGTTTCCGGATGTACGTTTGAAACCTCAACTGCTTCGCTTTCGCATAATAAATGTTTAGAGCGACATCAAATGATGTGCGGTGACCTTATTTTAGTGACAAGTTAAGGTCGAACGGGTCAAAATAGATTTACGATGATTCGAAAAAAAAAATTTGTATAAAGGTAATGTTTAACCTATACGAGTGCGAGAGCGACACATGCAAAACGGATTTGCTATTTTCTCAGAGATTTTTAATATTTTAGAAAAAAAAACAAGAGAATCGCATTTTTCTCTTTGACGAATGTAAAACGTAGTATTTTCTTTCCGTCAAAGATTTTTTATTTTCAGAGAAAATGGTATTGTGATCTGACAAAAGTCAATATGACATCTGGCGACAAAAAATCCAACTAGTGTAACGGGACGGAGTCAATAGAAAACTACAATTATTATAATCATAATTGTACCGATGTCGTCACCATTTCGGCTAAATTCCGCCCCCATGTCAGATCCCAAAATAGTTCGACTGTTTCCGATATACGAAACTCAACAATCCCATTTTAATATATAATTGTGTTTATTAAACAAGAGGGAACACAATTTGGGTAATTCAGTATTTTCGTAAAATATTTACGTCATAAGTATATCGTGTGTGTTTACAAAGAAAAATTAGAAATGTGTGTTGCTAGTACAATCCCTGACAAAAATGTATTTTTCATAATAAATCTATTGAAATGTAGAAGTTTGTAGATGTTTTGTCTTTTTGTTGAAAAAATTTTAATTTTCGAGTGTCAGTCGGAATGCTTTATTTTTCATATTTTCCTGCCGATGTATTGACACTTTTCATTCTATTTATTAGTCACATGAGAAAAAAAAATGAAGCACAATTGTTCAGTAGTTCTGTCGGTACGTCAAATCAAATAATTTGTTCTTAGTTTACTTTTGTAACGTGTGTATTTTGAGCTCATGTTTACTAAGAAAAGTTGTTGCAAATTGATTCAAGAATAAAATATTCGAAAATCGAGATCATCGAACATGACCTTGAGATGCTACGTACGTAAAAAAATTGTGATTATTTAACAATAAATATCTTCATGTAGACGTGGTGAAGTTCTTTCGACTTGGACACAGGTATGCAGGTCGTATAGAAGAAAGTTTGTACAAATTTTCAACAAAATTCTAAGGAAACAAATAAATGACAGAACAACGTTAAATTTGCGTATTAACGTTGTTTATGTGTGTCAGGACCGAAGTAACATTATGAACAGTAGATTATGTCGAATCAATAATATAATTTGTAAATTTTCCACACCACGTGAAAACGTTGCACGGGAAACCTTTTAGAGTGGAATATCTTGTGAACTGTACAGTGAATAATATTTAGTTTCTAAGTTTAGTAGACCTTTTATATATATGTAGATAATTTACAATAACGTTCCAAATTATCGATTTCTAATGATTTTTAACCAACGGACAATAAATGAGAAATTAAATGAAAATATTTGCATACCGTACATATATTCAACGTTCACGCTTCAACTTCCCAAAAAATAGAATTTTCTCACGATTTCTAGAGCGACTCAATTTTTCTTTTCACTCGTCGAATACGTATTTGCGACTGAAGTTGCTTTTTCCGACCGGCTTGGGACGTTCTCTCTCGGTAGAGGGCGCTCGGGCAATAAAAATGCTGTTCGTGTGGGGACGGCGTCACGAAGTCGGGCCTCTGATTCGTCGGCGAGAAACGGGGTAGGGAGACGAATTCCGGGAAATACCGGCGATAGGGATAGGGGAACTCGGCAATGTTTTGAGAGAGCGCTCAAGCTCCGGGCCCGAACTGCGTCACATAGAAAAGTTCAAAAAAATTTTGTCAAAAGAATAAATTTGAATGCTTTCTCGAAAGTTTCTCAAAATATAGAAATCAACTGGGAGAAATGTTTTCGCTTTTGTGTGGAATTCATGATGGGCCCACAAAAGGCGGGCAACCACATGGGTCAAATATACCTGGAGTTTCGACCGATCTTTTGTTCTTTCGAACATGTTGAAACTCGTTCAAAATGCCATTCCCTTCGAACTCAAGTATATCAGCCACTCGAAAGGGGACCGTTTTTTAGAGATAAACTTCGAAATACATCCATAAATCGTGAATACTAATCGCTAAAGAAAAATAAAGCATTCCGTTGAGCCAACGATCTGACCTTCGACGAGAAAAAAAAAATGTAAACACGTGAACCCTTCTCGCATTGCGAGAGCCGATCAGTAAAGAAAAACTTTTGTCTCGACGGACCGAATTGTAAACCATCACGGCAATCTGCTCGACGGAAACGGTTTTATCGCAAACTGTTCCGAGAATATATCAACGAAGTCAAAGTGATCGATTATTATTTCTTTTTCTCTTCAATATTTTACTATAACTATTTCGATCTAATCGCGTTTTTATAAAATGTGAGTAACCTCATATATGGTTATTGTTGAAAATAAAAATGACATAGTTTTATCAAATTTTAAAAAAGTTTTAAAAAATATTTGATCATTCCCGATTTCAATCTAATCTCACTTTTGTAAAAGGTGAATAACCCTATATGTATGATTATTATTAAAAATAAAAATGCGACTGTTTCATCAAATTTTAAAAAAAGTTTAGAAGAATATTTATATAATTATCTTCGAAAATTAATCTGTCGATTGATCCGCACAAAATCCCTTTACGGAATGTTTTTATGTATCAAATAAAACATTTATGAAAAAGAATACATCCGTTCAAATGCGTTTCGGTAGTAAAAATAAAAATGATAAGAATCTGATAAAATTTCAACAGAACGTTTTGCTACGAAAAATTTGAAAGTTTTTTTTAATTTTCGTCCTCAAATGTACAGAGTAATAGAACAACAACAATACGTTTTTCAGATATGTAGATATATATGCCGTGTATAAGAACGCATTTTGTTAGTCAATTAAGCTGTATTTGTATAACAACCGGTTATGTCCATACGAGCTGAAATTTTGCATGAATGATATATAAAAACATTCTGTAAGTAGTTTTTGATCGCATTGCAATAGTCTCTGAAATAATTAACTTCAAAGTTTGTCATTTAACCTTTACGGGTATATCTATATTGCACGGTATACTAGCGCTGTTTTATCGACGCTTACTGTATTTTTCTCGACTCTCTTATGGGTCCGGGTATGGCACGTTTTGGGTCGTCTGGTGTTGGTATTATAAAAGTAGTCCAGGGCCGAAGGGGCGAATAAAAAAGAATGTGTATGCAAAATTTCAGCACATTTGGGCGTAGATGGTTTTCGGAAGTTTATCCTATTATTCTTATTTCATGTTTGAAGTGGCTCGGACGCTTCGCGTCTTCGCTGTGATTATTAATTACAAAGTTATTGGATAACTAGCACAGACCCACTGAAATATTACTTCAATATCAATTCTTTAAAACGAAATGTCAATGTGCGATACGAAGTTTGTGATGAAAACATCTGACAGCAGAATTTTCCATCCGAACATCAATTTTTTTTTAATTTTCATACAAAAATAATGTTTGAAGTTTTTAATTTTCCGATGGATTTTTTAAACTTTTTCTTGCATAGTAACCTTCTAGAGATAATTACGAACAAGACAAAAAAAATTCATCCCGATAGGTCCAGTCGTTCCGAAGTGATGAGGTTACATACATGCGGCAATTCATTTTTTTATACGTTAACAGATTATTATTTATTATTATTATGTATATCTCGGCAAGTATTTTTTTCGAAATTTTAGGGATTGAGGTAAAACGACACCAAATATAAAAAAAGAGAGATTTTGATGAAAATTGGTAGATATGTTCGGAATTGACCAAAATGTATGCTCGAAAAGTTTCAACGGATTCTACCGTACCGTTTCTGAGAAAATCAAATTCGTTTTTTACATTGAATCTTATAAAAAAAGGTAAAAAATCACTAAAAAACACTGAAAAACAACCACTCGTTAAAAAAGCCACTTTTCGATTAAACTAACTCAATTGCATGAGACAAATGTCATGATTACTTCCGCAAAATTCGCAGTGATTCCACCGCACCGTTTATTTGCAATTTGCAAAAGAAAATGAACAGGCGCA
>JAPYYX010001309.1:0-27349 GCA_030522605.1 Cremastinae sp. B BG-2022a | reverse complement strand
ACAAAAAAAAATTTTGTTTTTTTCAAGTTCTTGTAAAATTTTGATATATTTGCTCAAGATAGGACCAAATTAAGTTAACCTGAAGATTGAAAGCTATGATAAATAATTTTAAGGCTTAAGGGGGCCGTCGTGCCCCACCCTCCCCTAAGTTTTTATGAAAACTTGGTTAAATTGCTTTCTTAATTACTTGTCAAATCCTTGTCCACGATGTTTTTTATAAAAATGAATTAATTGAAAAAAAACATTACATGAGAAAAATGAACGTGGCATATACATCGTCCACTTTTTATCATCGACGATGATTTCCCTTCGGTTTTTTTCATTCTCAAAAACAATGGCACAAAAGGGTGAAAAGTCTATCGCGGCATGGATGAAACATTGTTTGTATGGTTTATTACTGGGGAAACGAAATTGCATCGGGAAAGGGAGAATGCGTTTCTATAGCAGTGGCGTGTGTACGAGGCAGGCGCCTTTACCGTTTCAACAGGTTTCTCTCTCTCGCTTCGTCAGCTTTCTCCTTTGCCATTTTTGCTCTCACTCGCTCGGTGCTTTCCTACTCCCTGGATTTCTCTCTCTTTTCTTTAGGTGCCGAGCCTGCAAATGGCAAGGTGAGCGAACGCTTTCCGGGACGTCCCCGGGACTCTTGGCTCGTCTTCGAGAATTTTTGTTCTATTTTTCTCTCTCTATCTCACTCTCTCTCTCTCTCTCTCTCTCTCTCTGTAGCTTATTCCTCGAAGCTTGGTCGGCCTGTTTTACTCGTTCAATTCCCTGATGTGTTTCTCGCGATCCACATTTTGACCTTTTATCACGCAACAATATCCCAAATACACCAGGCTCGAGTCCATTCAGTCATTTCGTCACAACGATACTTCGAATCCCGTGAGCCAATCCCTCGAAATCCACAGAGAAACCCTTGCTGAAGGCCTCACGCGAAAATCTCTCGAGATCCTGAACGGAAAAAAAAATCTGCGCGGCGCTTTTATTGAAAAAAACGTATCCACAGGATTTCTTGTCATTTTCCTATTTCTCGGTATATATCGTTCATTTTCTCACGATTTTTACGATCTCGCAGAAACCAGAAACACGCGAAGTTTCAAGGATGTCGAGAGAAATAAAAAAATGTCGAATCTTTTTTCGGGGCGGAATTTTTCGTTCTCGTTTCTTCGCAGGATATCGGGGGCGGATAAAATTCACGAGCCGCGATAAAAAGTGTTACTATCGCGCGAGACGTGACACCGTCTCGACGCCAGGCAATCCATATATGCAAAGAGCGCGTGTGTTTGTTTTTTCTCTCTTTCCCTTTCTGGCTCTCTCCATCTAATCGATACAATGACACAATTCTTTGTAATTTTTTCGCGGCGGGTCACTCCCAAATAAATGGCAACGGGATAAAATTTTTTACGTGCCAGAGGAAAGCACTGAAATTAATTAAATAAAAAAAATGATCAAATTGATGCCCGGGGCAATGTGGATAAGCAGCGAAGAGTGTAGAAAAATGTAAAAGTACCACGAAAGCGCAGTTCATTTTTACGAGGGTCAGGGAAAGTCTCCTGGAAGTAAAAAGTAAGAGTTGAGCGAATTTCACAGATGTAATCGTTCGAAGGAGGACGACGATTCCTTTTATGCACTTTTCTCCTTATTTTTTTATTTTACCCATTTTCACAAAAATATGTTTTTTCCAGGATTTCATTCGAATCGTATTTGTTATCGCGATGTTGAGGAATCGGAAGGAAATTTTTATATTGAAGAGAATACGTAATGAGATCATGAGCAGAATAAATGAAAATATTAGAAAAAATAAAAAAAAGACATTCATTGAATTCATTTATCTTCACTTCATTATCAGAATTATTTAAATGAAAAAATCTTCTATTATCGTTGTTATTAAAAGCGAATGTAATTTTGGTGTGAAATGTAAAAAATAAAAAATAATTTGTGTATTATTTCGGTTTGTTCATTTCTTAAATTTTCTTATTTTTTTAAAAATATTTTCGAAAACAATCGATTCGTTTATTTCATTCAAATAATTTGTTATAAATGTATTGTTATAAATGTAGAAAATATCGAAGATTCTGGAAAGAATATACGCTATGGGGTGAAGGATGCACATAAGCAGTTGGTGAAAATAGCTTGGGAATCGTAATTTAAATGTTTCGAAGTCCCATGCAAGCTCGCGAAAGCTGCGAGCTCATGCACGGGTCAGGGCAATTTCATTTTAATGAAAGTGAGAGAAAGCGAAAGAGAGCGCGAATAGACATAAAAGTTTTACGAGATCACAACATTGGCCCAACTTTCTCAAAGCTAAAAAAGCTTCTCGCTCCTTTTCTTGTCTTGATATTCCATTCCTTAGACTCTTTGTTTCGGTGTCCCAAAAATCAAGTAAATATAAGAATTTTTATCGTCTCAGTCCTTTGAACAACTTTTGTTGTCTATGTTTCGAACGATAAAATTCGATTAGTTTCGATAGAACTATCATGAATAATTGCAAACTTTCCGATAGGATTGCAAACTTCTTGTAATTTTCATTAAAAATCGCGAGGCTTTCTGGTCGATAATGGATCTTTTATTTGAGTCTCTCGAAACTTCTCAAACAATATAGAAACTATTGAAAGATTTCAATTGCTTCGAATTCGTAAAAAAACCATACTCTCGACCAAAGAAAATCGTATTCTTGATGGAAATTACAAAAGAAGTTAAAAATTCCAAACAGTCCTTTATGTTAGAGCTTTATAATCAAATCTCATTCGTAGAGAAATGTGATCAAAGTTATTCAAAGAACTGATAAAAATTCCTTTATTTACCTGATTTATTTGAATTTTTGGATGGGATTTTCAATGGAAAAAATTAATTTCGAAATGTTTAGGTCTCGATTCCCGACTTTACCGAGCGTCGAAATCCGCAGAGCTTTTATCGACTCGTCCGGAAAGCTCGAAAGCTCTCGGAAGTTTCTACAAACCGTGGATAAAGTAGAAAAGCTTTTATCAGACCATGGAATCATTTTCATGTCGATAACGAAGAAAAATCTTATCTACAGCTAAGCTTTTCGAGTTGAATTCTCTCCAGAATTCTTCATCGTAGAAATCTTTTTTATCAAAGCAAAGCAACAATTTGAGGGTGAAACAATTGAGATGCAACTAAATCTTTATTCATGAGAAAAGAAATTTTATTATAACAAGTTTGGATATTCCTGTGAGAAATTTTTGACTATTATTCAATACCTGCTTGTATTTTCAACCGACAATGCGAGAGCAAACCGCACTTGAGAATTTAATTAATTTTCTTTGATAATCAAAACGTAGCCGCGCAATTTTGGTCGACGCTTAAATAAATATAGAAAACGTCGAGCATAACGATGAGAAATATTATTATATTTTCCATGTGCTGATATTCCATGAGGAAAATGAGTGTACCTATAATATATTTGACGATTTATTCACGCTTGTAAGGACGAATAAATTACCTTATGATCCGCAAATTTATGATTCGAGATAATATTTTTAGTTACGATGGACAATAAAAAACGGAAAATTCACTGTCCCACGCTCCGTAGCAATTCTCCATAAAGGCTGAGAGTAAGCAAAGGCTTTTTTTTCTTCCAATATTCGCGACGAAGTACATTTTTTATCGGACTCCGAAAGACTTTGTCGCGTCTTTCGATGTCACTCATAAATCACGGGCATATTCCTTGGGATAAATATCTCGAACCTGTAATAGTTTTTTTAAAGGTTCTTCTTTTTTACTTCTTCTCGTCAAGGAATTTTTTAATAATTTTCCTTCGCGAGATTGAAGAGATTTATATTTTCACTCCGTGGAGGAAAAAATGTATTTTTGAAATAGTTTCAATGCCTCTTTTTCTGCATTGAAAAATGTCTGTTGGCAGTTGAAGTATTTTTCCTTTGACTGTAACTATCCTCGCTCTTGTTCATTTTTTCTTCCATTTTATTTTTCGTAACGTTTTATATCGATATTGCAGGATACGCGGCTGCGGCACTGCTCGCTATATTGTTCTGCATACCGTTCGCCCTGAGAGTTCTCATCCACAAAGAGGCAGGACGATGGAGCAACTGGCCCCAGGCTTTCTACCACGCTCATCTCGAGCTATTCCTCGGCAATGGCTGCCTCGGTAATTCTATCGGGAATTTTGCCAAAATATACAAAAAAACCATATTCCCAATTCTTGATTCTCTTAACAGATTTATTCAAATCTCATCCACTCTGTAATTTTTTGCTCAACGACGCGATTCCCTCTTTTATTTCTCATTTTTTAAATTCGTCCCGCTGCTTCCTCATCCTTGATTTATCTACTTTCATCATTCACTTCATTCTTGACCTTTTTAATGATAAAAACATTTTCAGATTTCCTCATCGATTTGACGAGAATTTTTTTCTTTTTCAAGCATTGTATTTTTTTATTATTATTTATTATGGATAAAACTTTTTTTGAAATGGTTTATAAATTTAATTTCGTATTGTTGGTTGCTTTTTATTCAGGTATCGATAATTGATTTTATTTCCAGGAGTCGGTGTAATGATGCTTTTAGCGCTGACGGTAGAACGTTACGTGAGTGTCTGTCATCCAGGACAGCACACAAGACCACTGTGCGGACCTCCTCACATAACTGTCAGCCTCATCCCTATAGTCACGTTTCTGATCTACCTGCCGAGTGTTTTCCGTGGCGAGGTCACCACTTGTCTCGTCTCACCTGGAGGACCTTTGATTTATCAGAAACGTGATAACGATGGATTTCTTCAATCGGTGTTTTATCAGGTGATTGAACAAATAACAGAATCATGCAAAATTAATGATTCTAAATTGTTCAATCTGGAAAAATTCTGACTTAAAAAGTTTGCATACTACTATTATATAGACGAATGAATGTAAAATAAATTATTAATCGAGAAATTATAAAATTTTAGTTAAATTTGTCGCCAAAGTTTCAGAAAGTTAAATAATTATAAAAATTTATTATTTCAAAATTTTTTCCAAATCGTCTTTGAATCATTAAGATAAGAAAAAACTTGATTCTCGTTTAACATCCTTGAGCAATTACTCGGTAACATAATAAAAAAATCTAAAAAATAAGAATATTTTCATTTTGTAAAAATTTCAGCAAATTATCGTTTTCACTCTTAGTATCAAAGCACTTTAAAAAATTATAACAAGGAAAAAAATAAAAGGAAATGTAATAAATAGATACTACATAAAAAAAATTTTAATTAACAAAATGTGAAAAATCAATTTTAATTATTTGGAATTACAGACGTACAAGATCGTTCTGGAGGTCGTGTTCAAGGTAGCGCCAACAATTTTATTAGCCGGCCTAAATCTCCGTATAATGATAGTGTACAGAAATTCGTGCGAGCGCCGAAGACGAATGACACTATCGAGGACCGTGAGTAACGATGAGGATCCACGAACATTCGCGGAAGAGAGAAGACTCGTATTGTTACTGGGTAGTACGAGCATACTGTTCCTCGTGTGCGTAAGCCCGATGGTTATACTCAATGTAACACTCAACGAGAGAAACCTCAGAGTTTATCTCTACCAAGTGAGTGATTATCCACTAATGAGGATGAAATGTCAACTCTTCTCATTTTTTTTCTTACCTTTTTTATTCCATTCTTCGGAGCTTTTTTTATTTATTTATTACAAAAAAAAGAAAAAAACCCTTTTCTCTTTTTTCTTAACTATATCTTTTCCTAGCTATTTTTTCTCATTTCTCATTTTTGCTCTAATAGTCACTTTTTTCTTATTCGTTCACTTTTTTTCTATCCCCACTTCCCTCATTTTTTTACTTCTCTCTGTCGTTTTTTTCAAGTTATTTCACTTTTCTTTTTTTACCTTCAGTTTCGCTCTTTCTCATTTTCTTTCACTCTCATTTCCTTTCCAGGTGCATTTCCGTTCTTGCTCATTTTATTTCTACCCCTATTTTTAGTCTCTCTCATTTCCCTTCCAACATGTCGTTAATCCTCTCTCGGCGAGCTTAAAACTACGAGAGCTTTATCCCCTTGCATCTCCCCTCCATTTGTGAACGAGCGAGGCTTGCACTCACACTTACGAAATCCCTCACATTTACGCGCCCCCCTGACTATTATCCTCTTTGCCACAACAAGTTGTTGGCCACTTAACCTTATCGCTTGTCCAGGCTCCCTGCTATGCTATGGCGTAATTAATTATCAATTTTTTCGAATCTTCTATTTCCACTTTGACGTGTCGACGAAAATTTGAAGACATTTTTACGCTTCGTACATAATTTTTAGCATTTTTTTTCGAGTATGTATTCATCTCGATCTACTTAGTTCAAAACGAGTTAAAACAATTGTAAAATTTTTTTTTGCAAAAATATGGAAAAATTCATAAATCTTTTTTTAAGATGAAAATGGAATTTATTCATATAAAATTTTTTTCAATGTTACATTTTTCACTTTCTCGATGAAGATGAAAGATTGGAGTTATATACGTAGTGAATTTTCTTTCAAGAAAAAATTGGGTTTATTTGTGTCAGGCAGAAATCTGGTCCAGCATTACAATTTTCCAGATGCCAGATAAGTACGAGCTTCTTCTTTCCGACTCGTTTCTTCCTAGATCTCGTTCAAAACGATTCTCACCGATACGAGAGGCCAAAGGTCCGGTGACCCACCTAAAAGCTCCGATTCCGACCCCAATAGGATTTTTCTACCCTTTTTTATCTCGGCATCGCCTCTTCTCCGGCCTCCTCGCCGAACAATTTCCCCATCGCTTCTGAATCTAAAAAACTGTTCTTTAATTAAGGACGAACCGTAATTTTTTTCACCCCACGATATTTTTTATCTCAAAAAAAAGAGTCTCCTTCGCAACTTTGAAAAAATATGGCAGAGCCCGATACGCAAAATCCGAAAATTCATGAAAGCAAAAATGAGAATAAAAAAATTTTTAAATTCAACAGAGAGAAAAAATACAGGAAAATCGTAGATTGTTTTTTCGTATTCAAAATCTCCAGTAAATTCGATTGATCGTATCAGTGAAATCTCTCGAAGTCTTTTGCATCCTATATTGAATAAATCTCTCTTAGTCTCTACGATTTTCTCTCCTTCCCTACGATCTCTCCCCTTTCCTCATTTATTTTTATGTTACATCTTTTTCTTCCGTCCTCTCCTGCCGCTTTTCTCTTACTCGTACTCAGCCACAGAGACGGGAATCCCCTTACGATATCTTCCGGGAGATCGATCTCGGGAAACGAGAGCCCAGTAATAAAGCCAATCGCTGCGTTCGCTTTCAATCTTTATCATTGTTCTTTTTTTCATCCTCTTTCTAGGCAATATTTCTTCTTCCTCCTAGACAATCTTCACTTATACATATTTGTTCAGACCAAATTAATTGTCTTCTGCCATCCTGTAACAATCTTTTGTAATTTTTTTTTCTGTCGCAATATTTTTACATTTTTCTATATTCTAGTGAGCAACAATATTTAATTGGTTATTTATAATTTTTTTCAAATGCTGTTTCTTTTTTTCTCGGAAATAATTTTATGAATTTATTTCGCATCACTTTTATCTCTCTATTTTGATCAGAATGAAGTTTTTATTTTATTTTTTACATAAAATTGTTTTATTCGTCATCCAGTTACACCCTCTTTCTTCCTTATTTTATCCCCTCTGTATATTTATTCCTTCAGCTCTTGTTCCTTCTGGTTTGTTTATCCTTTGGATTCAATTTTGGTAACAGGTCTTTCGTGCCCTTGCCAATCTACTCGAGGTCATAAATTACTCGATAACGTTCTACATCTACTGCCTATTCTCCGAGGATTTTCGTAATACCCTCATACGTACGGTGCAGTGGCCTTGGACTATGAGCGGAAAGACAGGCGCCGTTGCTGATACGAGACGTGCTCCGATCAAAAGATCAACAATACCGAGGCCAACAACTACAACAACACCACCTACGACCACCGTCGCGACACCCGGTCACGCACCACGTGCCAGTGTTTAATCATTTTTTCCCCATTCTTGCTCTCCTTTATCAAACCGCGACTAAAAAGTTATTAATTATTTTCCCTTTTTCATTACTCGGTTTTATTAAACTTTATCACTCATTTCAACCCCCAAAACCATTTTTCGTTCATTATTTTTTATTTCTTGTTAATAACATTCCGTAAATTTTTTCATCGAGTATTAATTTTTAATATTTTGTATTTTTGAAACATTCCTTGATCTGAAAATAATAAGAGTTCAATTTTTGTATTTTTTGAGATATTTTCTCAAAAATTTAACGAAAAATTTGAGAGCATTCGTTGTAAAAAAAATCCCGTGTACTCGTAAGTGTTTCAAATATCTTTGAGCAATTTGTGAAAATAACGGCCTCGAAATAGAGGAGGATGGAAAAAAGAAGAATCACTCTGACAATTGTACGAACGAGAGTACGGATTTTTTCCTCGCGGATTGTCGACAGAATTAAGTGAAGTTAGATATAAGGAGAAAGAGAAACTGCCATTGCGATGTAAAAATTCAGGAAAAGAGAAGAAATATAAATCTATATATATATAAAAAAAATGGTGAGTGGATAAAATTGAAGGGGAAAAAAAGTATCGCCGAACCTCTTCGAATTCAAATTATTTCTCTTCACCGAAATGTTTTTTTTTTCTCTCACGTGTCTGAAAAGAACGTGTACGAGAATCCCGTTGCATTATTCAATGGATTCCTTCTTATACCGGATGCAAAAGAAGCTGGCAAAGTAACGGATATTTGCTGAGGAAAATAACTCCCGGATCGCCATTATTTCGTGGTTTGCAGGTTTACTCTCGCTTCTCACTACTAAATTGAGACCTCGTGTCCCACCAACGCCGTATCGTCATTATTTATGAAGGAAAATAAAGAGCCTGTCCACGCGCTCGCCTCTTCTCATTTCTTTCAAATCCGAGCTACGAGCTGACGAGGAGACTCGTCACCTGAAAAAAAATGTTACGAACGAACGAGGTCAGAGTACTCGGTATAGAGTAAACATTTTTTTTATTCAATGTCTCTTGATGCCGAATATTAAAAAAGTGATTTTTCAAAATTATGCTCAAGATATCACTTCAATCAGATTTGAGATGTATTTGTATATTTAATGTGATTTACACGAGGACGAGAAAAAGATCTGCAAAATCTAGAATATCAAAATTTTATTGATACTTCAAAACAATTGAAAAATATTCGGAATAAGCGTGAATTCACAGTATGAATGTCGTCTTTCAAATCCGTACACCGGATACAAATCTTCATTATACTCCATATACTAAGTACTCCATAAAAAGAGCGGATTTTTTTATTCAATTTCTCTTGGGTACTGAATATGCGAAAACAGATTTTCCCAAATTATTTTCATGGTATCAGATCATCAACCATACCTGACAAATACATATTTTTTACAGGTCTAAATATTAATTTAAATAAACAAAAAAAATTTCAAATCCATATAAAAATATTTTTTTAGCAATTTAACAATACAAACGTCAAGAAACTTTCGTAAGTATTGTCAATGATCGCTATTTTTTTGAACTCCCATACACGTGTTAAAATTCGCGATTCTTATCAATAAATATATCGACTTTTAAATCGAGTACAGCGCCTAAAAATATTTGATACCCTCATATACAATATTAAGGAAGATTCCAAGAACTATTCATGAAAATAAATCCAAGAAATACAAATAATTATTTTACCTTCAGCTTATACACACAGAGAAAAAGTTTTGAACTTGACTTTCGCGTGTGTACTACTTCAAGGTAGTTGTATCGTCAAGCTGTCTTTTCAAAAAGGTTTCCCGGGGTATTATTCGTAATACGTATAACAGCAAGATATTTCCATTTTAATGCACAATTTTCTTTAGCGACTTTATTGAGAATGTTCCAAACCATAAAAAGCGTCTCCAGAGGTACTTTATGAACAATGTATAATATCATAAAAGTGTATAAATTGCGCATCGTTATTCACGTGATTTATAGTTCAAATTTACACTTCCCATCATCATGATGGGAAGTGTAATCATAAATGAAGCGGACAATTGATTTCTTTTTTATTTCAATTAAAATAATCTGTGAAAATATCACAATCTTTATGATGTAATAAAAAAATATTCTCAACACATTTTCACGAATACTAATCTGTTGTATCTCAATGCCAAGATCAAAGTTGTAAATTTCATACAAAAGTTGGCGAGTTTCATTCAAATTTCGTGTGCCAATAAATATTATTTTTATATCATTCTAAAGAAAATTAAAAGCGATAAAATTGAATTTTTTACGATACAATCGCCACAACAATAAAAATAAATTTCCATAAAAAATCGTGATATTGTAACACTCCAAAAAAAATAATGCAAAAGAATCGAAATTATGGCAATTACTGTAACAATTTTTTTCATATTATCATATCATCATTAATTCATATAGGAGGAAAGTATATAATAAAAACATCTTGAGAAATAAAGGATTAGGTTTAAAGAGGAGAGGAGAAAGTGGCATTCATTTTTCTGGGTTGCTGCTGGCTAGACGAGCCAAACGTACGAGAGCTCGTTCTTCTCGTTCACTCGCCGCTCCTTCTCTGGCGCTCACGTGTACTTAAGTAGGTTTTGGTACGGCGCTACCCTCAAGAATTTCTCAGGGAACGGCTGATATGAGAGACGAGAGAAGAAAGGGATGAACAGAGAATGGAGAGAGCGAGAGAAAAGGATGAAATCAGTTGAGGATTCTGTTTCTCCATTGCTCTTTCCTCTCGTAATTCTTACTGTCTCTCTCTCTCGTTCTCTCACTCTCTCCCTTTCTCTCTTTCTCTTTGGATGGGCGTCGTTTCTGGGTCGATACAGGGTGGTGGCTTTGCCGACAGCCGCAGGAAAAGCGCCCCGAGGGCCAACGCAGATTCTCCAACAAACAACTTTAAAAAAAAATGAAAAAAAATAATAATATCTCTTATCCCCTCTGATCTTTTATGCAGCATCCGATACCTCTCATTAATTATTTCCACTTTTTTCCCCTCTGCATATAATCCGGAGCAATTCCTTGGAACTCGAGGATCTTTAAATCTGTATCGCATCTGCTTACTAGATTTTTTTTCCAAGTAACGACTCTCGGTAAGTCGGCTCTCAGATCTTTATATCCATTCCGGATATCGAGTTTCGAAATAAAATTGTTAATGAGGTGGAATCTGAATACTCGTTCAATTTTTAATTTTTTTTTGCTTATAATTGAAAGTAGCTAGATTTTATATATCTGGAAAATGATTTCTTATCGTTGGATTCATTTATGTCTCTTTCTTCAAATTTTTATCTCGCTATACTTTCTTATTGTCGTAAAAATGTTTACGTTCTTTTTACGATGCAACTTTTTTCATACTTTCTTCAAATGGTCTATTTTGACGCCATATTAAGGATTTCATGAAAAAAAAATACTGGAGATTTGTAGCAATTAGAAGAATTTAATCATCGCTCACAGCAAAGTAACCACCTTTATTATTTTTATGGGATAAAAAAATGAAAGGTGCATCGAGAGAATGTTTACGACGTTCGTAGTTACTCTTGTGTAAAATAATTTTTGCTAAATCTCCTTCTGTCATTTTTTTTACATAAATATAAACTGTTGTTAATTTGTAGTTATTGATAAAATTAATGCAATTGCCATCCAGTAAAGTTTCTCGAGTGTTATCTTAATAGGAGGGAAAAAATGGAGCGCTTTGGGGGGAATTTTTATGACGGTTTGTGTGCTCATTCGCGGTTTATCGTCATGAAGATACATGGAAAACGAGTGTCGCGAGGAACGCTCCTAGCCTTCGGTATCGTAAAGCTTCGCAAATTGATTGCAGCCTGTCGCGAAAGAGCAATAGTCGCGAACTCGCGAACCTCCGAGACTCGTTTCCGGTCACGCGAGCCTCTCTTTTTCTTCTATATTTCTCATTTTTTCTCCTCGCAACCGCACCTTCACCCACGTGAAATTCTCCCGTCCCCCGGCAACGTTGACTTTATCACAAATCCCCGAAATCTCTGACATTTTCAGCGACCGAGAAAACATTTTCCACACGCGAGAGCTTCCCTCGTTTCGCAAAATTGATATAACTGCGAGAGATAACGAAAAGTTATCTCGAGATAATACGCACAATTTCCTCGTTAAATTCGCTGAAATTTTATGTTATTTTATTTTAAAAATAAACATTTGTTCGTCCTATAACAATTGTTGGCTTTACTTTGATTTTTTGTTAACAGTTTTAATTATTTTCCATGAGCTTTTGGTGTTTATGATAATTGTGGAAAGCTTCAGTATTCTTGGAATTCTCTCTGTCATCATATCTACCCGGCGTTTTTCATTTGCTCACGCGAATGAAAGTGCAAAAAGAAAGACTGAAAGCACTCCAGGTTTCAATTTTTTTCCGCGGGTGAAGCTTTTACATCGTAAATATGCATTTTTTCTCGCTACCATTGCGGATCTACAATTTTTTTTTCTATTACAGTGAGGACCGTTTTGCATGAATCTTCACTGTAGTTCGTTACACGCGAAGGAAGTTTTGATGAAAATACAAAAAATAATAAAGAAAAATACGGAGGAATAAAGGAAAATTATGAAAAAATATTCCTCTCAATTCTCGTCTCGCAAAAAATGCAAAAAATGCAATTCTGCATCCGTGTCGTTCCGTTTGTCTGACGTCAAAACAGCGCGCTAGAAAAATGAAGAAAAAAATAGAGTCGCATTCTTCCGGAAGCTCCGAGAACGAACAAAAAAATCTTTTTTTCGTCCTGCCATAAATTGGACGATTAAAACTCGAGCATTCAATTTCGAAGATTACAGAACCGCGTTGCACGCTTGTTTTTTCACTCACAGTCAGAGAAAAAGAAAACAGAGGAACGACGACTGAATTGCAATTTGCCTGTTGAATCGCGAGATTTTTTCCCCTTGGCGAATATGTGCGGAGATTTTCGTGACAGATAATTTTTTTTGTGACTTTTTCAGTATTATTTTTTGCTGCACTGTTTCGAAGATCAAATCATAATACGGTATAATGATATTTGATAATTGTTTTTTCAATTTTTACTCCAAGATATAGTTTTATAATTCTTATCGTATACAATTTTTTATAATAAAAATCACGTTACAGGTGAGCTGCAAATTTTTGAAATTACATTAAAAACTAAAAACTCGTGATGAAAATATTTATAAAGTAAACTGAAAAAATTGCTGATCTTTTCGTATAAATTTTTATCTGTTCATTAATTAAAAGCCATAATGGCTATAGTTATTTATGATTCACGATTTTTTACGTTGATAACTGTAAAAAAATTTGCAATAACATCAAACCATAAAAAGAATGTAATTAAAAAATTGCACTCAAAAGTATCATAATAATAGTAAAAAAAGTCATAAGAATACAGAATACGAAGTAAACGTAAAAAATACTATTCACATGCATACAGTACCTTTTATTTCATCAACAAACGACTTTAAACAAAAATTATGCGTGTGATTAACGAATCATCCTGATGTCATAGCCACAATTTTTGGCATAAAAAATTTATTCAATAAATCATATGTAAAAACTTTTTAGCAGAAAATACATCGCATTAACTTTACTAATATTTATAATTTATAATATTACAATGACTACGAAAAAAAGCAATTCTCATTAATTTAAGATAATTTATTCTACATTTTTTGTCATTTATTACTTATGCAAAAGAAAATCTCAAGTTACAATGAAGATTTTATTTCGAGTTGAGACGAACGAGACGAAGCAGGTTGGTGCGTTAACATTGTCATGATTGTCCGTATTTCTTGAACCGGAGGAGCGATCATCTTACATACGTATACGTAACACGCATACACGTGTACGAAGAAAAGAGACATTTGTGTTCGCATATCGAGGTCTGTGAGAATTTAATAGGGTATAGGTTGTCGGGTTGGCGTCTTTTCGTGAAGCTGGTAATCGCGTGAAGCGCTTGCGCTCGCCGATGCGGAGCAACCCCGAGCAACGTCGGTGTCCACCGCCGCTGGCGACCTCCCCGCTGCCACCGCCGCGAGGCGAAATTCCGCCCCCGCGCGCACGAGCTCGATTTTCAGCGACGAAAGGGTGAGAGCGCCACCCCCGCCCCCCTCGACGAGGGGTGGAAAATGTAGCGAGCGCTCAGACAATCCAGTCCGACGCCGGGGCCCGTTGCGCCATGACGTCACCGTGTCCCGTCCCGTACGCCGTCGAACCAAACGTCACAGCGAGCATCAATCTCGACCACCGTTCGCTAATCTCGTAGCTCCGAAATATTTATTTCTTCTCTCTCTCTTTCTCTCTTTTGTCACTCTCCTCTTCCCTCTGATTCTCATCAAGAATTTCCTCTGTTTATTTAAATTTTCTTCGATAAACTCTCGACGGTTTTTCTCGATCTGTTTTCTCCACGGAAAATCGGTTGTCAATTAAAATAGATTTTTTCCATTCGTTCAATTTCATTTATTTTTTCCATTTGTGTTGCATCAGTTTTTAATTTTTATCTCCCGAAAGATTACTCGAGTCGCGTGGACGAAAACGCGCCAACGAGTCCTCGGCTGATACGCGCTTCGAGTGAATTTTTCTTTTTGTTTTTTTTTTGACAATCGAAAATTGAATTCTCTCGAACGGAGATCGAGGACAGTTCTGTCACTCGAATTTTACTAGTGGTGATTTTTTTAAGATACTGATGAAAATGAATCGTGGATTTTGACAGCTCCCGGAAAGAATTTGGGTGACGAAGCTTGAAATTTCTTATGAGTTATTCGAGATGAAAAATCGGTTGTTTACGTTTGGTGGATTCGAGATTGTTTTTCTCCCGTGATCGAGATTCATTTTTAAGAATGTTTTCGCTTGGAAAACACGGGTCGAATTTCAGTGTTCTTTTTTCACGAGTTCGACTTTTTCACTCTCTTTCTCTCTCTTCCTCTCATCTCTCTTCGTCATAATTTCTCCGATTACACGCGCCGAGGAACGCTCAGAAATCCGTGTTATTTCCCAACACACACGCGCGCCGATCGAATCCTGTCGCGAAAGAAGGAAGAAAAAAATGTTCCATATACGAAGTCCCGAAGCTCCGAAGCGGATTTTCACTGGCTCAAAAAATCCTTATCCACGGCTCGATAGAAAATTACGTTTTTTTTTTCTCCTATCCCTCGCTCGCTTTCTCCCTCACACCGCAATATATATTTTTTTCTACGTAGAGCAAATCCCAAAGAGGATTTCACTCCGATCGAACAGACTGTCCATTCAGTCCTGATTTTTTTTTCTCCCCTGCCAATTCGCTCAAATCGGTTTTTTATATGCCAATTAAACATTTTTATTTTTCTAGTTTTTCCGAAAAATTGAATCCGACAGTCCCTTCAGAATCCATTGAAATATATGCATAATTATATGGATGAAAAAAATCATAAAAAAATTCGTTTTTTTCCGTGAAAAATGCTCGTTTAATTTGAAACCAGCCGCTTAATTAAAATGAGAATAATAGTAACGCGAGGTGATCCCTCGTTCATCTGGCTTTCTCGTTATGGGGAGATTTATCAGCTTGAATGGGCGACTCTCGTTATGGCTTATCCTTGGCTTTGAGACTTTTCTGCTGCGCGGTCGCGAAAAAATCTCCTCCGGATAGGCATGAAAAAGATTCACGTTTTTTTTTGCTACCAAGAAAAAAAAGCTCGCTGCATGCGTGAATTAAAAAAAGTGGGAGCAGTATAAATTAAGGTGGAAAAAGTTGAGGCATCGAAACTCCTCTTTTCATTTCATAACGAGCACTTTCACCGACACTCTCGCGAAAGTCCCAGTTTGCATAATTTTTTAATTTACGAGCATAAAGGAAAATTTCGTGGCCGAAGGGAACAAAAGGGCTCGCAAATTTCGAAGCTTTTATCCTACCATCGACGCTTCCTCGTTTTTCTGCTACATTTAACATTCCGTTGTTTCATGGGAACACAAATTATCGCGCTTCTGACATTATGAGACGAGAGGCCGAAAAATGAGACTTTCAACCCTCAGTATTTTATCTCTAAGGTCAAATATTCGGTTTCAGGAATTTAAGGTCAGGATTCCCGTTCATATAGAAGATGTAAAATAAGATAATTTGTTCGCACGTAAAAATCAAAATAAAATCAAATCGATTTTGAATAGATTCACAAATTTTTTATTCGAATTGATTAAACAAATTTAATTGTCAATCAAAATATCGTATCGTTCGTTACGTGAATTTTCTTTTTGTAAAACAATGCTTTAATCATTTTTTACTGAGCCAATCCCGCAGAAAGTGGTAAAAAAATATTTAAAGCTCGTGAATATTTGAAGATTTGTGACTTTCCTCTTTCGAGGGCGGAATTACTGCTGCATTGCTCTGGAAGATCGTGAATCTTGTAAATACCCGCAGGTGTTTTACGAGTCTCTCCCTCGCTTTACCCGAGTCGGTCTTGTGACCACTCGTGAAATAAACGGAAGAACACTCAGACTCTGAAATAAAGAAGAGGAAGGTGGAACGTTTGAGGAAACTCGTCCACACGATTTTTTTTTTCTCAGACTCTTTTTTTTTCTTTCATTATTTTACGTCGAGCGAACTGCATGTTCTTCAGGCGAAACAGGGTATTTTACGCTCTCAGAGTTTCCTTTAATTTACATCTTCATTTTTTCATCTTATACATCTGAACTGAATTATTTGAGAATTTTGTCGAGAGTCTCGTTATTTCACCAATATTCCAACGCCCCGAAAGTTTTATCACGAAGCAAAAATCGAACTTGTTGGCATTTCGATTCTGGTAATTCGAATTTTTTCCTCCGATGGGCTTCGCGTTTTCTCCGGTGTCGAGAAAAGTGGAAAAAAGTTGTTTCAACAAGTTTTTCGTTTTCTTTGAATCCGAGAATGTTTATTTTTGCTCTCGTTTTTCTTCTTTGCACGTATAAAGGTTGAAAAAAAATCCATTTGATCGGTACCCAAGTTCGTCCGCATGAAATTAAATTTTCAAATCGAGCCAAGAGCCCACCTCGTCCCGACGAAATCATTTCATTCATTTCGAAAAGAAAAAAGCCGAAGAGAGAAGAAAAAGATGTGCTCCTGGCAAGATGCATATTTCCTCGATTCCTCTATTTTTCTCATTTCTTTCTTTTCTCTCATCTGTCGATTCACTTCTCTCGTGACTCCCGCGATATTATTCTCGAACCTGAAACTTTCACAATCTTTCTTTCTTTTACGGTTCTGAACTCTCATTTCGCATTTCCCGACGAATCGATCGCGCCACGTCAGCGAGTACCGCGAGAGCAAGGGAGACAAACAATAGAACAAAAAAGCGAGCAGCCCCGTGAATTTTCTCTCTGGCTTGATCAGTCGAACCTCGAACATTTTTACGTCGCGAGTGAAGAAAATGAGACGAGAGGAGAAAAAAATTACTATTTCGAGATGCGAAAAAAATTGTCGAAAAGAAAAGGAGCACTGTCGAAAATAACGATGAGCCATCGGGGGAAAAGTTTTTACCCATAAATATCGAAGCTCTTTTATTTTCTGCTAAATTTATTTTTCGCCAAAAAAAATGAGATAAGGACGTTATTTTATGGATCGACGATGGCTAGGAATGAGGATAAAAAAAACAGTTCGTCAGTCCCGCTCGTATATTTGCAGAATGTTTTTATTGAATCATCATAGCGAAGAATTAGCAAAGAAAAAGGGGTAACAAATTTCTTTTTTATTCCCCAGTGTGTCGCTCGACGAGTCTTAGCAGAGGGCTGAGAGGGGAGAAAGGGGGATGAATATCTCTTTAGGAAAAGGATTCCAGACTCGAACTCGCAAATCGCTCCCAAGGAGTACATTTTCTCTTTCTCGCTCTCTGTGTCCCTCCAAGCTCTGTTTACCAGCGAGAGCACCAATCCCGATTTAACGACACTTTCGAAAAATTTACCTCGTAAGTCTCCGTACCGTACTCTGGGGCTGAAAGACAGGAAAGAGGAGAGAGAGAGAGAGAGAGAGAGAGAAAAAAAAAGAAGAGGATGGGCGATCACGTTTTTTCCTCGAATATATATGCGTGATTCTATGTACATTTGAAAAACTTCGACCAGGCGAGAATCATGAAGAAAACGTATCCCCAAAGTTATGAACTCCAGAAGAAAATTCGATAAAAAGAGAAACAAACTCGCGATACTCTCTCGACGTGATATCGAATCGTTTATCGAATCTTATCAATTTTTATACTCGCTCTTCAAACATTTTTTATCGTCGTATCTGTACGAGTCTTTTATTAAATTAAAACTGTCTGTTTTTTATGTAATCGAATTCTTACCTTACTCACTTTAGATTTTCTGTTTATTATTTTTAGTTAGAATTGTGTTTCGGAATGAAAATTTTGACAGGGAAGAATTTAGATATATAATGAAGAAACATTAAATTCCGCGAATATATACGAAAATATTATAGAAAGTTTGCTTGACGTAGATTGGCTCGTCTGAAAATTGGGCAAAATGTAACTGAAATTCGTGAGATCCAGAGCAAAGAGAAAGCCCGTCGCGATTTTCGACTCCTGCGAGTCTGATTTACGCCATTTTTAATGTAAGCCGGGGCTGCAGAGGTTCGGGAGTGTAACGCGAAAGTTTTTTGGGAAGATAAAGTTTCGCGAATCCTCTCTCGGCAGCAGTCGAGCACCGGCAGGAATACACGACGCCCCCTTGCGCGCTCCCTTTTACCTCCAAATTTTCGTGTCTCTCTGTGAAAAAGCTCAACTAGCTTTCTCTGACTTTCGCCCGTTAGTTCTCATTCCCATCAGGACAAGAAACTATAATACAGAGCCGAAAAAAACCTCTCGACTCCCAAAATTCCATTCTGAAATTACATGTCGAGTTTTACTTCAAAAAAACTTTTTCATATTCAATTTTACAAAATAAAATCCGTGTTTTTCATTCGAAATATTTGCTCGATACTATTTAACTATTTCATTGTTTGACTATTTAATCAATCAACAAATGAATGAATTAATCATCAGTCGATTTTGTGTCAATTTAACTATTTACCTATTTGATTGCTTGAGTACTTCGCTACTGTTTTACTGTGAAAAAAACCTCTCGACTTCAAAAATTCCATTCTGAAATTACATGTCGAGTTTTACTTCAAAAAAACTTTTTCATATTCAATTTTGTAAAATAAAATCCGTGTTTTTCATTCGAAATATTTGCTCAATACTATTTAAGTATTTGAGTGTTTGACTATTTAATCAATCAACAAATGAACGAATTAATCATCAGTCGATTTTGTGTCAATTTAACTATTTACCTATTTGATTACTTGAGTACTTTGCTACTGTATTACTGTTAAAAAAACCTCTTGACTTCCAAAATTCCATTCTGAAATTACATGTCGAGTTTTATTTCAAAAAAACTTTTTTATATTCAATTTTGTAAAATCAAATCCGTGTTTTTCATTCGAAATATTTGCTCAATACTATTTAAGTATTTGAGTGTTTGACTATTTAATCAATCAACAAATGAATGAATTAATCATCAGTCGATTTTGTGTCAATTTAACTATTTACCTATTTGATTACTTGAGTACTTTGCTACTGTGTTACTGTAAAAAAAATCTCTCGACTTACAAAATTCTATTCTGAAATTACATGTCGAGTTTTACTTCAAAAAAACTTTTTCATATTCAATTTTACAAAATGAAATCCGTGTTTTTCATTCGAAATATTCGCTTAATACTATTTAACTATTTGATTGTTTGACTATTTAATCAATCAACAAATGAATGAATTAATCATCAATCGATTTCGTGTCAATTTAACTATTTACCTATTTGATTACTTGAGTACTTTGCTACTGTATTTACTCGAGTGGTTAACCATTTAAATATTTAAATACTTGCAAACGTTTAAAATCAACAAAAATTTGCATCGCGACGCTTGTTTCTTATTTTAAAATAACATGAAGCAGATATTTCTTCCGAAATTTTTCTATTCTCGACGTCGAAGCCAATTTATACTTCACGGACCGAAGTGTGTGAAAATTTCATTCTCAGAGATCTCGAAAAAGATTTACGTATCTTCAGGCGCTTCATTCGCCCTGGCGCCTTGACCGAAAAAAAAGATTTAACGTAAATTCAAATAGAGAGCGGCCGTGAAAGAGCTCCGAGAGGTTGCGAGGTGGCAGGGTAAGTCCCGGAGACGAGAGAGAAAATATCCTGGAAAATACAGGCGCGGAGGGAAAGAGAGAGAAGAGAGAGATAGCGGAGAAACTCGGGTATTCGTAACAATTCGTTACAATTTCGTTGCAGAGTGGAAAGCGAAAAACTGACACGTAAATCATGAGGACTGAAAAAAATGGCTGTATGAGGGAGCTAAAAAAATAGTGAGAAAAAAAGAGATAAGAAAAAACAATAAAAAAATACTCTTAGTAAAATATACACAGAGAGAGCTAGAGGAAAGTTCGATATACGAGCTTTACGTGTTGGTACGTTCTCTCAATGGGGAAGAGTGCTCTCGTCCCACGTAATTAATGTGCGTAGAAATTTCCTAATTTTCTCCCATGCGAGAGGAAAGATATAAACTTTCGGTGTGAGAAGTTTATATGCCCAGGAATTTCGCAACTCGGGTGAAAACCTCAGAGACTTAAAATCGTGCCCGAAAAACACGTTTTTGTGCCTCCGTAAGTGTTTTCCGCAATTTTTGCTGTGATCCAACGTGAATTCGGCGTGCGGTCGGTGAAGGAAAAAAAAGGCAAGCGGAGCTCGAGGAAGAGAATTGAGACTGAAGCTAAACCGACGAAAAAATGGGAAAGAAGAACAGCAAACTGAAGCAAGACACGATCGATCGTCTGACGACCGACACATATTGTAAGTAGAAAAAAAAAATTTCCAATTATTATTCAATATTTCATTATATTTATACGTTCTATCAAAGTCACTGTCATTTTCACGTTGAAGTAATAAAACGAGAAAATCTGTTTTATCTCATATTTTATCAAAAGAAAATGATTCAATGCAGAGAAATTCTCTTCGTTTTGTTGTTTCCAATAAAAATGGCAACAGCTGCTACCAGCATGGTGAATCTTTTATAAACTGGCATTAATTAATCTCATAGCTTAACACCAGAGACTCTAATTGACGGCTGCTCTGGATCTAATTAGCCATTTGCAGCATCGAATTTATTCATTCTCCCCTCAGTATCAATTGGCGGAGGATATTTGAAATTCCAGTATCGTATTACCGCGCACAGTATTTACCTTCATCGTAAAACGTTATTCACACTTTGCTCTGAAATTGTTTCTTTCGTTGCGTTCCCACGTGGCCGCTCTGAAATGTGACATGTAACGGGAACACACGTGGCTCCGCACGAATGTGGTAACATCAACGGTATGTAAACCTTTTCGGGATTATGTCTACATCCCCAAGCACGTGTCCAGCGTCCTTTGCCTCTCTCCTTACCCCGATCCGGCACGTATCCGGAGAAACACGTTGAAATAAAGGACTTCGGTGTCCGAGACACGAGCCCCGAGGAAGGGGGTTTGTCGACTGATATTTCCCCTGAGTACCGAGAGAGATGAAAAGAGATTGTCCCGGAAAAAAAAGAGAAAAATGATCCCATATAAAAAAAGTCCTAAGAAAATTTCATCCGGGAGCTTTTATGTACTATTGACCTGTAAGAATTTTCGTTGATCTTGTCGTTTCGAGACAAAGAAGCGTAAAAAGAGAGAATTCGCGGTTCGAGAGTGCAGTCAAGTGTCTCTACGGTGCCATGAGACCTCTGATGGGTTAGGAGAGGGATGTTAACTTTTATTCTTTGCCGGGAGAGATCATGAAGGCACGCATACTCGGCGACGTTCAACCTGGAATTATCACTCGCTTTTATGCCTCGGCGTGGATGCACTTAACGAGGCTCTCTTCTGGCTCATTCCTGGCCTGAATTAAGTTAGTTAGTTCAAAAATTAACGCCGTGGCTCTTTTCTGTTCTTAACTTTTTTTTCTCTCTACTGATACGAGACGCTTTTTTTAATATGAGTAAATATTAAATACGAGAACATTTTTTTACTTCATTTTCTGCGGAGATTTTTTCACCGGTTTTCTATGGGATTATGAAAAAAAATGTAAATATTGACGTAATATGTAAACGTGTAATATGGGATTAAATTCTCATAAAATAACGTGAATATTAAAAAGTGGTTTTTTATACTGTTTTATCGGGTCGATGAAAAGTTTCTCAATAAAAAAGAAAATATCATGAGCAATATTAATACTTAAAATGCAGAGCTTTCATTATATTTCTTTTTCAAAATAATTCTTTTCTTTCTATAAAATTTATTGATTTTTAAAGAAAGAGTGCATTTTCTTTTTCTGTTCTATTTACATTAAATCATGACATAATGCGAGTCAAATACACGTCATTGGAATAATTCGTCAATTTGTCTCGAAGAGTTCTCGTTATCTCAATTGAGTTGATGGAATTTTTCAAGAAAGAAGGAAATAAACTTAAGGGCTTGATTTCGCCTAATTTACGTCTTTCTCCGTAGGGCTCATTGCGAGAAAGCGAGAATTGCAAGGTAGATGAAATGGGAAGAGAGGAAAAAAGAGAGGTTTAATGCTCCGGGAGGGCGGCGAATAGCCGGAATAAGTCGCGGGGACATTTGCGGAGAAGAGAGTGGGCGTCGCTCCGTTGATCTCGACTCGATCTGCGAGGCTACTTATGGCGAAAAGTCAACGCTGACGCGAAATTACAAGCTCGTTAAAGCGTCGCCTTATTCGCCTACCGCACACTCTCCTGTGTGTGCCCGGAGAGCTTTCTGTCGGTGGGAGACCGCTCATCCTCGCGCTCATCCTCGCGCTCATCCTCTCGCTCTTCCTCTGCTTTTCCCGCCAATTTGCCATCAAACCGGAAGCAGAAATCGTGCAGGAGCAACTTTCTCGAGTACACACTCCGGGGGAACTCGTACTTAAAACTCTGGTTTCCGTCTACTCCGGCATCCTCTCCACCTCCTGAGAGGATTAAATTTAACGATCGTACGAATTTGCGAAGCGATTGTGCGGATAACAAATTGCTCATTAACGATTTCATATCCGCGGGATACACAATCGCGGATGATGCTCGATAAAAATCAAAGATTCGTGAATATTTATATGTCTCTTTTATTAATCAAAAAGAATAACTGCATCAAAATGAGCTCTATCTCATTCCGGAAACAATTGAGATCAGCACTTTTTTTCAGCGTCACCAGTGAAAATAATTCGATTTCCGCGTGAATCGTTTATGGCTAATGATCTTTTGAAAATTCAATTCCAGTGCGTTGCCTCGTTTAACAAAATGGCGTGTGTGCTCAATCGCCATTTTGTACGTGTCAAACGGTGTTAGGTTATATTTCTTTTGTTCTCGTCCAGTCAGTGTGTACTCGATGGCGTATCAGAAAAAGAAAAATATATATAGAGATATTGAGAGAGGAAGAGAGAGAGAGCAAAGCGAATGGTTGCTGGCGTATAGTCTGCATTTTATTATTCATTCCATTGACTAGGAAGCCACCCCGTCGCGGAATACTCGAGCCGCGTTATAATGTTTCGCCAAAGTAAATTTCTTCGTATTCTACTCTCACATTTGCCTGTCATCCATGCACGGAGTGTAGAGCTTTTTCTCCCGCACGCGTAACACAACGAAATGACGAATGTGTACGAGTTCGAGTATTGTTCGCGAGACAGAGCAGCTAGAGTGACAAAACCCGTGTGGATCGATCGCCACACATCGTTTTAAGGATATAACGTCCGTGTACACTCGCAGCTAAAAACTATGACGTTTCCTCACCCACGATTCGGATACAATAAAAATTTCAAGGCACTTTAAGCAAAATACTTAAATTTATGGACGAGAAATCGTAAAATCATCAAACAAGTTTTGCTCCAAATTTTTTTGGAAAAAAATCGATTCTTTATTATCGCGTTAAGATGTGTATAAATTTCGAGAACGCTTCATGATGTAGAATAGAAATACAGAATGTTACAAAAAGTGTATTGTAATTTTATGAAGTTCATAAAATTAAAACTATTATCGATATTTTGATCATACAGTTAAAATTTTATAAAATATCACTGGGATTACTATTTGACAGTTCCCATGAATATTTTTAATTTTTCAAATCGTATTATATTATGTAAATTAATAGCAGATCATTATTTCAGTCGAAAAGATTTGACCTCGAGTAAATTATCACTGATGTGTCTCAAGCGTTGGAAAAATGCTTAAACGAAAGCTCGAGGTTTGACGTAAATTTTTGAAGCATATGCATGAAATTTCCATATATAATGGACTGCCTTGAATTTTAATAACTTTTGAATGAAATGTCTGGGATGAAATTTTCTTTAATGTAGATTTTTTAAATGGATTAAGAATTCGACATGTATCAAAATTATCGCGATTTCTCTCGACGTTGAAAATGGACAATAAATGATATTAAAATTGCACTTCTTAACACGAGTATTCATGAGAGTAAATTACACAAAGTTGCGATTTCCAACGATAAATTTCTCAATTTCCACATCGTACAAAGTCTCACAAAGTTTTACACGTATCCTCATACGATATTAAAGAAGGCTTATGCAAATTTTTAAGACACTCCAAAACATAACATGATACAACATTCTAGCCTCAAAATCTTAAAAACTGTTTGAATAAGAAATTTTAGGATACTTAACGTAATTTTTTTTTCAACGAAGTATGGAGATAATAAATAAAAATCAGCCTTTTATTGTTTAAAAAAATAAATGAAAAGTTGACAAACACTAAAAAAATATTGTGCATTTGAATAACAAAAATTAATTTTTTTAAATAATTCGTACAAACCGTGAAATCCAGTATAATTAAAAATTTAGAATTTAATTTTGAGAGTATCTAATTATTAGACCATTTCTCTTAGATTAATGAAAGTGAGCATTAAATGAAATGAGAAATTAGAAAACGCAATGGAGCTCGCGTAGAAATATTTAACGAGAGTGTACAGCGTTAAATATAAGCATAACAATGTGTATATTTCACTCTTTTTTTGTCATTACGTCGGGCATACGCGAAAGATACATACACGTTATGTCACGTTTCAGTCGATTCTCACGCACAAATGGTTGCACGCTACCGAGATCCTCGTCTCCGGGTTTTTTCCCCATTTCTCTCTTATTTCCCGTTTTTCTCTTTGTTTTTCAATACCCTTTTTTATATTTTATACGGTTCGATTTTTCCTACGGTTTTCCCATTATTATTTATTCCCTGGCGTTTCTCTCGCCGCGCGAGTATTACGGCGACAGGTGTACCATTTCATATCACGAAAAAAAAGCGCGCGTGGTCCGAACACTGTGGATGATTTCTCCGCAAAAAGGCTGCGCGCACTTGTCTCTTTTTTGCTTTCCCCAAGCTCTTCGCTTTTTTTCCCCTCTCTGTTATTGGCAAATGGGGACGCGTGAGTAACGCTTCGATTCGGAATAGAAGGGCGCTCTTTTAACCAGAGAAATTATGTCATCCCGGCGATCTGCATTTTGCATCGATAACTCGAATTTTTACGACTATCGTACACCGCGATCCCGCCTCTAAATTGAGCGATCGCATTTTTCATTGCTCTCTGACTTTTTCATCTTCATGCCGACAATAATTTCACAATACGTATATATAATATCCTTGATCTTTTTCTTTCGCAATTTTTAAATTCACTCTATCAGAAAAGAGGAAAATAAAATTTTTACCTTTTTCTTTTGATATCAAATTTTGATTTCAAACGTTAAAGTCGATAAAAAAAATACGATTGGAAATAAAAATCAATTTCCGTAAAAAGGATCGAACCGTTTCGAGAGAATTTTAAATGGCTTTTAGAGGTGAATTTTTTATATAACTTTTTTTCCCGTGGATTTCTGTACCATCACACGCACACACGTTCATTTATTTCGTTCATTTGCCTTCCTTTTAGTCTCTCTCTTTTTTGAATTCTCTTCCCGGTGTATATGAGCGTCCTACAGGATTTCGCGCACCCGCATTTTTATTATTTTTCCTGTCTCTTTTTTCGCAGAGTGCGTGATTAAAAGCCCAGGAGGTACATATGCGGGTTTATTTTAGCAAAGAGGAATACATATTCCCGTACTCAACTCGAAACCTTCCGTACCACGATCTCACTCAGTTATTTACTCCATTCCCATGTGTTCCAGTTTGTCCAAATACTTTTTCCTGTTTTACAGATTCCGACATTTTTTTGACCAAATCCCATGACGATTTTGTAAACGCGAGTGCGTATAATTAATGACGCTGAGACGGAAAATTATGCTTCTTGATGTTTTGATCACCCGGACACAGTTCTCGATTCTCCCACGACAGTCGAAGTATGTTCTGAAAGTGACGTATTCCTCCATACAGAGCGAGTGACAATCGATCGTAGACGTCGGTAGGACTTTGACGAATGACGCGATTCCTCATATCCCCAATATCATTTATCAAAATCTGCGCCAAGACGAAAGAGACGTCAGCGAGTCTACGCCTTTTAGCGCGATCAAAATGCAAGATTGAGTCAAATCAAGATTATAATTATTACAAGCATGACGCTTTTGCATCTGGGTTGATATTATTATTTGTCTATAAAAAATTAACTGCCGATAAAAAGACAATAAATATTGTTGGGCCGAAACTTATGTCGGAATGACGATAAATGCGATGAGAGATCAGATCCAAAGATATTTATTTAGTTAAACTTGTATAAAAATTAATAAACAATGAATTGAAGAAATTATAATAATGTTTACTATCTCTTTCACCGAGTCTCGTCGTTCTTTCATCGCTTCGTTTTAGTCCAAAATCAAACTCTGATGTATTTTGTGATTTCCTCGATCACGGTTCGGTTCGGTTCATCACGTTCCAACATAATCTCTAACGCAATCAAACCTGGAAATTTCACGCACTTGTTTCGTTTGGCATTGTCCGAACTTTCGATTATGCGACGCGCTATAGTCCTATACGAACCTTCTCCTGCTCAATACTTCCAATCCTTTTTCTAATTAATAAGTTAGTAGGCACGTAATTATTCGATAACTTGATTTAATTAACGAATGAAGCCAAGAGCACTACCGTTTAACGGACCACTGCCGCAGAAAGTAAAGAGCGATAATTTAATATTCGACAAAAACTTTCGTCTCGATATATTTTGCATCTGTTTTCAAAGTATCGAGAAGTCATTAAAGTTTTGGGAAACTAGTTTACAATCTGTTTAGAATTCTGTCAAATTAAGAAATAATTAGCTACGCGGCTTATAAGGTAAACTTAATTAAAAAATTAGATATAGGGGAAGGGAGGGCAAAATGGGGTACGGGGGGCAAAATGGGGTACCCCAAAAATTTGGTGAAAATTTACAATATTTCAAATTTTGATAAAATTTA
>JAPYYX010001308.1:0-33594 GCA_030522605.1 Cremastinae sp. B BG-2022a | reverse complement strand
AACATGATAATGTCGTTTTTTTTCTAAGTTTTATATTTTTTCTTGCCAAATTTCGTCCCACAGATCCTTAGCTGTTCAATAATTGGGACGTTTACCTTAAGTATTTTTAAAAATTTCATTTTGTACACATAGGACTTGAGCAATATTTTTCTATTCTGATGTAATGTTTTTGTTGTTGTTGAGGTTGCAGAAAAAGCTTTGGGATATTTCGAGAGAGCTGTTGAACTCGCTCCTGATCAGCCACGCTGGCGCTTGCTGGTTGCAGCTTGTCTGAGAAGAACTGGACAATTCCACAAAGCTCTGAATGAGTATCAAGACATTCACAAACGATTTCCAGAGAATATCGAGTGCCTGAAATTTCTCGTGAGACTGTGCAGCGATCTAGGACTCAAGGAAGCTCAGACCTACGCTAATGAATTGAAAAAGGCAGAAAGGGCAAAGGAACTGAAGGAACGTCAGGGTTCCGCTCGACCAGGAACAACAGGTAAAAATAATAATTGTCTAACAAAAAATTTTTGAGAGAAAATGTTAAAAATTTTACAGACGTACATGTAATGAATTAGAAATTTTGTTCAGAATTTGTATGAACATCATTTAACGTGAAACGTGACTTTCAAGAATCAGTTTCAGAAAATTTCATTATACAAAAATCGAGAGATTTATTGTACAATAATTTAAAAAATTATATATTTCTATTATTAAAAGGAAAAATCTTTTTACATTTTTATACTAATATAATATAACTTAAAAATTTTCGATCAAGTTTTCAAGGAATTATTTTTAAAAAATTCAATCTGGATTTTACCTTTCATCCAAAAGTTAAAAAGCGTAACGCTTTGAAGATTGTGCCTTGTTGAAGAAATAAAAATGAAGTGGCCAATCAATTTTTGTCAACAGGTTCTAGAAGGACAAGTAGTGGAACGTCCTCCCGAGGTGGATCCGGAATGAGCATTCAGTCCGAAAATCGCTCAAGTCCGATACCGATTCGAAAAGACAATCGCGGTACTTCGAGTGGTGGTAATCGCTTGTCTCGTATCGCAACTTTTGACAGTCCAGTTGAGTACGCTTCAGAGATCGACGCTCACATTGGTAAGTTTTCAGGAAAACAATTTTTATGAAATTTATCGGATAATTTACATCGAATCAAAAGTTTGGACATTTTTTTCACTGCTTCTCTATGCTAAAAAATTTCTAGCGATAACCGGAAATGCAGTAAAAAATTCGTTCGAATTAAAAAATTGTGTGAAAAATAATTTTTATAATTTATTTCATTTTTTCGAGTCAGCTGTAAATTTTTTTCTCGAATTTTTAAAGTATTTTTTTCTCATAAAAGAGATTTTGAAAAATTGTATCATTTTTTCGTTCATGTACGAGCTTTTTCTTAATTTACGCTCGTTTGGTTGGACATCTCTGTCACGGTGTGCCCTTGACAACCGGAATGATTGGATCAATTCAGATTAACGCAGCAGCATTCAACGCTGCTGCAATGAACTTTGCCACTAACGTACGATTCGTCTATGAGATAAATATACCGGCACGATGCTACGTGTATACATTATTTGCACAACTTTTCTCTCGTAAATGTGTGCGCGTTGATCGTTCGATCGTAAAAATAGAACGTTTTCCCGCGACCACTTTTCCGACTTCACCAAAAAAATGTCTTATATGTACATTTTTTCATTCACTAATTCGCATAAGCTTTTTAATCAGCGTCATAAATGTCTCATATTGATAAAAATAAAAAAAGTATTTATTAACATCTTTATGATGAGTGATCGATAATGAGAAAATAAAAGTGTCAAGTGCACATTTTTTAATTTGCGCCAATAATAAATACTTCGTAATAATTTTTAATTTTTAAAAATCGGAAACTATTAGAAAAAGAAAATTTCAAAGTTTTGTTTATGCATTAAATATTAAAAATCAATTTGAATCTCTCATTGGTCAAAAAAGATTTATGTTAGTCTGCAAAAGACAACAAATGTTATTTTTGAGTATAAATTCAAATTTTGAAGTGTGAAATCACGATTTTTTATGATATTGCAAAAACACTCTTTTTATTTCAATTTTTGCATCCGGAATTGAAAATTTTTTCAATTTTTACGAATCTCGTTGCCACGAACCTTTCATGTTTCAATTGAGGAATCACAGGAAATGTTTACATTTTCAAAGAAGAATACATTTTTCGCGAGATTTTTTGCAAACCGTGAACTCGAGGTTTACCGTGAAATAGTGAATTACGGTGTCTATATTCGATCAATTGGGATCCACGCACGTAGTTGGTAACACGAGTATGTCATAAATCTTCTGGACAGCCGCGGAATTCTACCCAACTTGCGAACGAACGGGATTTTCTGTTGCGTAGTTACGTTCCTCTTGCTCGTTATTATAGCTAAACTCGGCTGCAACGTGCACCGAGAGTGAGAACAAGGAAAAATATGAAGATAGAGAGAGAGAGAGAGAGAGAGAGAGAGAAGATTGAGAGAGGAAGAACAACGTGTACTGTATACTCTTACATTGATCGCGACTTTACAGTCCTAATGGATTGAACGAATGATAGATGAGTTCGAAATCATTTGCGAGTCTATTCATGGCATCGATACATCAATTTATCCAATACTTCGA
The DNA here is from genome assembly GCA_030522605.1 of Cremastinae sp. B BG-2022a. Classification (NCBI taxonomy): domain Eukaryota; kingdom Metazoa; phylum Arthropoda; class Insecta; order Hymenoptera; family Ichneumonidae; species Cremastinae sp. B BG-2022a. The sequence goes on along the minus strand of JAPYYX010001308.1, from coordinate 30,969 downwards.
TTGATTTAGCGCGTAAAAACTCCTCAAAGTGAATTCTCCTTTATCGATATACGATAAAACATGGAAATTAGGATCGAACACTCGAAAAATGCGAAATTTTTCTTTATTATATAACGAATTACATAATTTCTTCTTCACTCGAAAAAACGAGACGTCTGTCAAAAAAAAGTTTTACGTGTGAAAAATATAATGAATAGAAAATTTAATATAAATAAAAATTTTGAATAATTGACAAGTTGATGAGTGTATTTTGTGTATTTTTTTTCAGATGTAAATTTTACCGATCCTTTGGGTCCTGCGCCGGTTCGTCCAATGACCTCTGCGGGGAAAAGAGACGACGATTTCGGTGACGAGGAGCTCGGCGATGATCTGTTGCCCGTCTAATCGCTCGCAACACATGGCAAAACGCGTGATAAGAAAACTCATGATTATTCATCAAATTTGACGAAAGAGAGTGTGATTTTATTTCTATTTCTTTTCTCTTTCTCCTTTTTCGTCACTACAAGCTCGAATAAATTTGAATTTCGCTCTCTTGTTCACACTCTGTCTCATTCGATCGTGAGAGAACTGCTACGAAGACAATTAAAGTGAGTTCAATTGAGGGGAATCCACGTGACACCGATCGTTGTCATTTAATAAAGACTAAAGTTTCTCTCATGGATTATGACATCTTTCAATGAAGAATCTTCTTCCTATTCTCTGATCCTCGTTGCTCCTCGTGATAAGGATTGGATGACACTGAAATTGTTTGCGCCTAAAACTGTCCAATGAGAGAAAAATTTGATACGTTCTGTCAAACTGAACTGACTTCTATTTTTACATTATTCATTCTGACTCAAAAACAACTTTGACTGAGTCAAAAATTATGCGTTTTACTGGAGTTTCATTTTTGATCGTTTCGATGATTTATCTACTAGATTTCATCATTTGAGGATACAAATAAATATTTCTCTCAGCGAATGTTTTTTACGATGTCTCGTCCTATATTCTTTTGTACAAAGTTCGTCAATTGTTCCAGCTCGGTAATTATACCGATTGACAATCTTGAATATTCCAAAACAGTGGTTAATGGATCGGAGATACGAAAAATAGGGAGCCTCGTATCTTAGGAAGTACAAAAAAGAGGAGGGAGCAAAAAAAACGAATCGAGATCGGTTACGGTCCCCTAGGATTGGTCGCGCCCTCGTTTTATCATTGATTATCTGCTTGACTCTTATGATTGACCCGTTCGGGTTATAGTCCGAACTTTAAAGATTTCTCGGTCTCCTCTCGCGTCAACATTAGTCCCGGACGAGCGAGGAGGCTGTCACTTTTTTCTGCAACTTTCAGTTTTCCCCGGACCGCGGAGTTTCGAGTTTCGCTCTGTCAACGTAAGTTGTTACTTTCGTTTTTTTAAAATATTTTTTATTCAGGAATATTCGAACGGGGTGAAAAATGAGATTTAATGGCCACTATAATACAGACGAGAAATAAATTTGGGAGCTAGAAATATAATTTAACGTGAATTGGAGAGTGAAAAAAAGAAAGAGAGAATGGCAGATGCCTAATTATCCTTTCACATACGACGTCTGCGAGTGGGACGCTTATGTGGACCACGAATCGATTAAATCGACGCGAAATGATCGTCGTCCGATCTAAATTTAACCTCGTCGTCAAGCTTCGTTCAAATTAATGCGAGTGCTTCGATCGAGAAATGTCTCGAGCCCCGTACTAGAACGCGTGCCGAGTCACTGCTCGTTCTTCTTATTATACTATGCTGAATACTTCGTGTACTATCATGTGCTCTCGACTTATTTTTTCATTAACGAGATTTAACCGATCGCGTCAAGATTTCAACTAGCTCAAACAAAAGTTAGATTCGAATTAAAATTTTTAATTCTGAGTAAAAAGTTACTGTGCATTGAAATATTTGACAAGCAAAAGTCATCGAAAAATGTCAAATTGTGGTCACGAAAGTAGGAAATATTAAAAAATTGATTAAATACTGAAAAGAAATGAACGATTAATTGCATTATCCAATACGAACTTTAACGATTTCACCAAATTTCGTGTCATCAAAAATGTATCAGATTTTACTTTCCAGTTTAGAAAACGGTTTTTTAGAACATTAAAAATTCGGAAATTTATAAAATATTTGACAGTGGGAGGAATGAAAACAAAAAGCAAGTTCGAATATTTGAAAAATTAACATTAATGATTGATTAATTCATAATAGTTTTAAGTTTTAACAATGACAATTAAGTAAATTTTTGTCAGTGATGGCTGTTGAGCGAATGACAATATTAATCATTTAAAAACTCAACACATATAATCTAATAAATTTTATTTTATCAAAAGAACACTATACATCTTACTTTCAAACTAGGAAATGATTTTTTTCTTTTAATTTAGAAAATAATCATGAAAAAACGAATACAAAATTTAGTAAATGACAACGAGAAATGCAAACAAAAAAAAAGTGTTTATCTAGTGTCGGGATGCGTAGATAACATTTTTGGAGTAGTCAAGAAAGTGATGGTTCGCCGTAACCTCTGTACTTGTTGAACATTCGATAAGCTCGCTCGTTCGATTGCGTAACGAACGGATGCTGTGCAAACGAGTCAGAAGTCGTCTCGCGAATCCCTACAATGAAAAATCGTCGAGATAACATTTCGTCGGAGAGCGAGTAAGAAACGAGAAGACCAGAAGGAGGAAAAAAGAGTGAAACGAGGATGGCGATACGACGCCTCGTCGTTTCGTAATTTCGACGTAACGCGTTCACGAATTCCTTGCTACGCTATAGCAATGACCGTGACGAACGATATACATATGTATAGAGATTTTTTTAAATATCCTTGAATTTTTCCATATCTTCGAATGTTTACTAGATATTAAATAAAATTCATTCCAATTTTACAAAAATTCAATTCTCTGAATGATTTTCGTGTTTGGGTTATTTATCGATTTCTGTATTAGTTCGTCAGACTTATTAATATTCATATGATCATTAAAATCATCATTCGTGTTTACCGGTAAGATAACTCTTTTCCAGGAAAAATCGAACAAGATGCATCAAAATTCTCAGGATTCGAAATTAATGATGCACGAAAAAAATTTTCAACATTAAAAACAACATTCTGGAATATTTGCGTAGACATAAAAAAAGAATGAAGGATTCGAATTTTAATATTAAACTTCAAAACAAACGAATTGCTATGAAGAAATGTTATTCTGAAAAAGAAATAGAAACAATTTTGAGGAAAATGCATCAACTTTACAGTAAAAACTTTTGAGTAAAAAAATTAGGAAGGCTTTATTTAGACACAGCCGTAGCCTTTGAGCGTGAAACGCCTTTTGCAATTTTTTAAAAATGATGTTTTTTAGAAATATTAAGATTTTTATTGATGAAGAAAAAATAAATATGATGAATATAATTTAAGGAATTTCGGCGTTCGTATTTTGCGAATCTTGAATTTCTAACTGTTCTTTACAAAGTACTCTGAATTCAACTTCTAGACGGTCAATCTCGTTGAAATTTCAACACAGGTTGCGTATTGTATCTATTTATCTATATGCCAAATTTTATCAAAAAATAATGGAAAATAATTCTAACGTGTAAAGCGATAGAAAAGAAATAGAGCAATTTTCTGTCCTCTTCTAGGGCTATGGCTCTTTCATTAGGAAAAGAAATAGAGAGAGCAATTCTCTGTCCTCTTTCAGTGTTATGGCTCTTTCGCTAAAGAAAGGAAGAGACAGATCATTTTAGTTTTCTGTCCTCCTTCAGTGCTATGGCTCTTTCGATAAGAAAACAAAGAGCCAAACAGCCTCTGTCGTAATATGAACTTATTTTGAAGAAGTGACAGAGGGTGAAGGGCGCGCGAGTAGCATGCGACCTCCTCGGGTCTTCTGCGCTCCTCATCCAACTTGAACGTTTTCGAGCAGGATTTTTAGTCCCATTGTCTCATCACCCACCTCCCGCCGTACACTATATAAATAATTTACCACCCACTACATAATCAACTTACCAGCCACCTCCCAAAACCTACTAAATGAATAAAAAAATTATTCGGTTTAAACATAGGTATTCTATTCTATTAGCCCCGATACGCTTTTGAATTTACGCGCGCTTGAGTGCGATATATGTATTTCCGTCTCGGAGTTCCGTTCGCTTTGATTCTCGAAAGGGGTACCGGTTTAACAGACGTTTCACGTCAAAAAAGCTGGAATAGAAAAGGGAATTGATAAAAAAAAAATGGAAATGAGAAAATTATAAGTGTTCCATGTAAATTCCTCGTGTTGTCGTTCTCTCTCTGTCTCGGAAACGCACACGTGAGCATCAGAATTCCATGGGAAGAGAATCCTCGCGTCTCTGTGTGCAGCTCGGAGTATTTTATTACGGCAAGCGCCGGGCCCGCCTTCGGCGAGTACATTCTCATGCGATATACTGGCATATATCGAGAGAGTTGTAAAAACGTGCTGGAAGGAGACAAACGAGAAATTAAAGGCCTGGGGTGGGGCGAGGAGGGGGAGGAGAGGAGCGAACGCGACGAGCTTCCCGGAGGCTCGACTCGAGCCTTTCGGTTTGTTCGCGTCTGATACGTACCGGAGTGTTACCACTCGGTCATTTCGCGCGATCGTTCACGCACGATACGTCATTGGCCAGCTCCGACGGTGCGGCTCTCCGTCGAACGAAAATAATAAATTAAAAAAGAAATAATCACCAAAATATCCGTCTACAAATTGCGAAAAATTTCGATAAGAGTCTCATTTGAATATACGAGATCGCACGAGTGTCGGCGATGCACGCTCATTTGTACCTCGAACCCGCGATAAATCAGACCGAACGTTAGAATTCGGGAATCCGAGACGTTGAATTTGCTTCGAGAACGCGCGTTTCGAAACAATTATCGTCTCTGTTGTTATTTTTTTTTTCTGTTCGTTGTTTCTCTTCTGGTGGAATATTTATCGAGGCTGATTTTGTGTTGCTGTGTCAATACACGAGACAGGTGAGTTTAATGTTTTCGGATTTTTCGATATCTCAATAGGGATTAAAATTTCGTTTATTTTTCGTTTTTTTAATTAGAAATTTCATTGAATTTTAAATGAGTTGATTGATAACAACATTATTGTTTAGTTAGTTTGATAACATTTGTAAAATTTGAATGTCTAAATTTTTCAAATCTTTTCTTCTTTATTAAATTGGCGGATTCAACAGGTCTCGATGAATTTTCTACTCCAGAATTCCGCTTAGTCGGGTGTTATTAATGCCACGTGGTTGAACTCCGACTGACGAGTTACAGATGTTTCGTACAGAATTTAAGCGTTTCACTAAAATGGTTCTGGCACACGCATAATTTTATTTTCCGTTTTGTGATTTTTTTTTTCGAAATATGTCTTTGACATGTCAATATCTTTCTTTTCGTTAGACGGGCATTGACAAAGTGTAGGATTACGTGCGCGAGTGACGATGTACTGTAGATTAAAACTCGAGTTTCGATAGTTAAAACGTTTTCAAGGTGAACCCATTGTTCGCGTATGATAATCGCGATCGAAGCTCTGTACGCGCGCGTTCGTTACCGGAAATTGGTGGAATCCGTTTTTAAAGTATACATTTTGAAGATTCGAAAATTTTTCAATGACATTTTTTTTAAAGGCATTACATGATTATAATTTTATTGAATAATATATTGTTTAAATAGATTTTTATTAAATATTTGAGTACCATTACCGATTATTTATTATGTCGAAAATTATTGACTTTCGTACGCAAACAAGAATTAAAATTACAAAAGTTTTTCTTCCATTTTTTAATTAAAATCGCGTGCTCCGAATATATCTCAGCATAGAAGAAAAAAAATGTTATCGAGACAATTGGTTCAGGAGGCTTGTCTTTTTCGAGTAGTCAAAAGTGACGAAATAAGAACGTGCCCATTTATAATTAATTGTCTAAATTGAGAACTGTCGGAGACACCATTTTTTTAGCAGTCGAATTCACTTCGACTCCTCTCTCGACGTAAATAAAAGTATTGCGTTTCGTAATGCCGAAATTTTATGAATGTTTTATGAGCGAAGTGAAAATATGTCAGGAACGCGACCAAAAGTCATTTCATCGTTCTCTAGATTCGTATCGCATATTTTTTGACCAAAAATATTATTGTTAATGTAACGTTTTTTTAACTTTAGTTAATTACTAAAAATAAAAAATTAGTTATAATATTTTTAATTTATCTATTGATTTGTTATTTTTTTAAATATCCGACTCACGTAATTTGTCCAACTTAAAAAAAATCTCCATGTATTTTTTCATGATATCTTTGAAGCAATGAAAAAATTATAATTTTATTACATCAGTAGATAAAAACGTCTAGTATCTCGTTAAGAAGAAATACTTGAGCTTTTTTTACTGTGTTTAACATCTGATTGATCCGAGATTGAAACTAAATGATTTATCAACGCATTGAGTGGTACATAATAGTTCACACGTCTGTGTGCATGCGAAAGAAAATTGTATGTACGAGGCTCGTTCGCGGCGTATTTGCAAATTTACATAGGTGCAGCCGTTGTCGGTTCCATTTACCGAATTATTGCATTTGACGTTTACACCTTACAATTGATTTTAATGGATATCACGGTAACTTATTACCAGCCGACATTTTCGCGCACTTATCCTCTTATCACCATATTCTTTCATATCTTACAATATTCATATAGCTCTCATTTTTTCTGACGACGGACAAAAATCTTCTTATCTTTTTGAGGTTTTTACAATACAAACATTTGATGAATTTTTTTTCTCGACGGATTTTCTTCCACGCGCCAATTAACGACGTTAAAACGGCCTCTCAAGTTATTCCGTTCTTTTCACTCTACACTTGTCATTTTTAGAGGAGAATGTTTGTGAATTTCATTTTTTTAGTTTGTACTTGTAAGTTCGAGTGAAAAAAATCGAAATTATTCAAAAATCTTGATTACATCAAAAATGGGAAATTTTTTTCTTTGAAATTCAAAAAAAAATTTGTTCTTAGAAAATTAACGTTCTTCGGAGTTTGAAGCGACCCTTCCGGGAGAGTTCGACTAATTGAGGTGTAATGCCGATAAGAGAGATTACTGTGTAGATTCTTAACACTCGATCACGTTTATCTGGCGCTCTGTCATTTTTTTAATCGAATAACGTTGCAGAAATTATTTGGCTATTCAGTATGTATTTTATTTTATCAGTCATTCAGTTCTATCTCTTGAAAATTTTTTTACAAAAATTCAGTGTTCCGGAGAGTAATTAAATTCGTAATCAAGATGCCAATGTTGGAGTGCAATTTCATTGAGATAACCTCGCAAAAATCAAGGATTCATCATTGTGAAAATTTATCAGGGTCTGAAAACATGTTCAAAAAATAAAATTCCATGTGGGGTCTCCTTCAGAAAAAATATCAATTGAAAAGGTCGTTCGACCTTTTCCGTTCATGTATTTATATCAGACTTATTCTCATACTGAGGATTTGAAAAAAATACTTCTAAATGGATCTTACAGTGCACGATCGGATTTCCATAAACAAAGGGTCGTCTGCCTTTTTTTTTAACAAAAACTATATCGATGCAACTCTTTTGTTTCTTCCAAAATATATCCAGTATCTCCATTAATTCATGAATCCGTTTTGTATGCGTATCTCTCGCGTTCTCTCTGTTCAAGCATCATCTGACAGCTGAGAGTGCAACGTTGGAAGTGTTTTCTTTTCTCCTTGTGTTATTTTCCAAACAAGTCTTACTGTCGTAGCTCAATTATGAAACAGCTGAAAATTATTGTTTGTATGTAGCAAAATGAATTCAAAACATTTGGGAAGAATGTTGCGAGTAATAATTTTTTTGTAATTTCGTCAATAGAAAAAACAGTTTGTAAAGATTGCAGCTTTTTCCTGAAATACTTTTTCTATCATAGTTAGATTTTGGAATGAGCAGAAAATGATCTTTCGTAGCAGAATAAATGTTAAAAAATTGATGAGAAATAAATTTTTTTTTTGAGAAATAAATGTTTTTGTCAATATAGAAGAATTTGGTTGTGTTTCGAGCTTTCTGCGAACAAGTCTTCGTTCGTGGTTCGATTTGAAAACGAGCAGAAAATGGTCGTAACAGAATAAATAAAAAAAATTCGTGGGTAATGTAATTTTTATTTGTATTTTTGTCAATTGACATCTCATGGTGTTTCGAGCTTCTCCACGCAAGAGTTCGTTCCACGAGAATTCTAATATCGACTGCTGGACTTTGCTGCACGCAACTGGCATGAATTCGACGCGAGAAATTCGGCGCATGCGAGTCATGCGGCGTCTAGTCGAGGCGCTGTCCGATAATGATTGCATCCCTCGGGACTATCTACATGTATAGAGTGCAGCGGTTTGTCAGTGAATATCCGGATGATACCGACGCGAAACCTTCTCGTGACGAAAAAAATAGACCGGCCGAAAACGTGGCGATAGATGACGAAAATATTGCTCGCTCTGTGTTCATTCATCAAAAAATAAGAAATTGAAATAATTTCGGCTGAAACTTTGACGAATATAAAAGAAAACATTTCAGTAATAAATAAACAAATAAAGATGTTTGACGAAAGACGAAAAAATGTTGATTCTTGTTCTTTTTTCGGAAAATCTTACATAAAAATCTCGATGAAATATTCGAAATAAAATTGATAAAAATATTCAAAAAAAGTAATGTAGGCGAGAACGTGGCAAGAAATGAAATAGTGTCAACGCTGCTTATTTATTTTTCGAAAGATGATCGTACGAAATAGTCTCCGTTTGATCTTCATTCCGGTTGATTTTTGTTTTGAATCTTTCGATGCGATTGAGAAAAATGAGCTGATGTACCAAGGCCGTTAATCTTAACCTGCGGTCATCCAGCCCCTTTTGCATACAACCACGTGCAACTCTGACCCATATTTTCTATCGAATGTTGCAAAATTCTAGAAAAAATGAGGAATGACTTGCAGCCAGGAAGCTCACGGTTTGTTCCAATTTACAATTGTTTAAAAATTTTCTCTCATTAGTAATTTCATTTACTTTTATTTTTTACTGGATAAATGTATTATATTTTTCGTAATACTTTGATTCAACCTTTCCGGTATCCACTTTTTTTATCTTCGAATTATTTACGTTCAATTTGTTTCAATACTGCAAATGGCCCTCAACGTTTTTTGGAGTCGTTAATGTTTGTGATTTAAGGAATTGTAAAAAGTTTAGGGTATATTTAATTGCTTTTAAATTTTAATTTAATAATTGACTACTTTGGAATTTTAAGAATAATTTTACAACGCGTAGAAAAAGTATCTTGTGCAAATTATTATTTACCATAGGAAAGCGCATGTGTCATTCTTTCTTTTACGAGTTAGTATATGACCTTGCGTATATCGGAAGCGCGGAAGATTGTGGAAAGAGAATGCGTGAATGAAATTGTCGACATGACTGAAAAGTGAGAAAATAATGAGTTACATGTTCATTCTGTTGAATATGGTTATCCATGCTAGAAGAAATAATCGTATTTCCAAAGAAATATACGAGTGATTTGGTGAAATGTGTTGCTGCAGAGTGTTAAAGACATATTTTTTCGAATTATCTCAAAACAATTGCAAATTAAATAGAAATATTTGCTTTTGTTCAATTCAAGTCGTGTTTGAATCAAAAGCACTATTAAAATAGTTTAAATTTGTTCATTTTTATAGCTAAAAATTGAGATTGTTAGCTTAGCCATTTCGAAAAGATTAAAAATTAAACTTCATAGAAGCAAAAATTGGAAAGTTGGCACTATGAAAGTTAAGAATTTAACAAACTCACAGTTTAAAGAAAATTTCTGAATTAGTCAGATCAGATTTCTGTAATATTACGTGTTGGGTTGTAATGTGGAATTTTTTCGGAGATTGGCATCGACATGGCTCTACTTGTGTAAACAAAAGAATGTCTTATCTCTCCTTTTACCTGTCGATAGCGAAGAAAAAAACGTATTCCGAATTATGCACAGGCCTTAAATAAAACGACTCGTATCATCGGCTAGTATAATTTTTTTTATCTTCGAGTATTAAATTTAGATCGATAATTCGAAAAAATATAAAGACGAATAGTTTGATAAAAAAGTGAAAGACTATAGAGAGCGTGAATTTTTCAAATGAATGTCACTTGTTCGTGAGTGTAATTTTCATTTTCCATTTCTGAAAGTGTAACGCTCAATAGCTTAAAAATGATAAAAATAAAATATTGAATAGAGAGATAAGAAAATCTGCCAAACTATATAGCAAAGATTTTCCTGATGATTGAGATTTAAAATAAAAATCTTGGAAGGTGTGTCGATAAGAAACAAGGTACGAATACGTTTTTTAATCTGGATTGAAATCTAACCCACATGCCCTTGAATCGATTGATTCTTAGTTGTTTGTCGCATACGAATGGCATATTTCTTTCCTCCCCGTCTCAGCATCGATCAGCTGAGAAAAGCCTCACGATGCTTGATAAAAGAGTGCGTCGAACGAAAACAAAGTTTCAAAATTGATCTATCATTCGTCATTTATTCATATAAGTGTGTAATTTGGGACGAAATCTCTTCATACTTTACTTACTCCACTTACCATATGTAAGAATAAATCTTTTTACATTTTAGGTTCAAACGATAATTGCATCAGAATGGCGCCATCCGAGAGAGTTCTGCACGAAGCGATACAGGTTGCGCCTCTCGTCATCTCGGACGATGTGAAAAGACAGAAGGTAAATTTTGTTTTTCTATAATTGTTATATCCAAAATAAGTTACACACGAGATAATGTTTTTATTTCAATAATCCTTTAAAGAAATGGATTAATTTCAAGAAAGATTGAGAATGGCGAGTATGGTAATTTTATGTTGAATAATACTAACAAATACAAAAGATTCTTTCTATAAATTGTTAAATGATTCGTGTGACTAGAAAGCAATGAAGTTCAAAAATTGATTGAAATAAAAGGAAGAGTTTACATAGCCAATTCATTCGTGAAAATAATAAAAAAATATCTTCTGCGAATTACTGAATGATCATCAAAAGGGAAATAATTGTAAAATATGAGAAATGATTCATTAATTGTAAGCTCCGACCGTGATTTAGTGGGAGCTTTTCTCCATTGTGGGTCAACATATATCGCATACTATGTGCATACATTTTATTACGAGGATCGCCCTTCGGTATTACGAGACTAATAATAGACCGGTCTGCGGTCGTCACGCGAATTAGCTCTAAAGTATCTGAAGTGGCAAAGATGAGGGCTGCAAATGCACGCGCGTTGCGACTAATTTTTTCTTTTTGTCCCACGTAAAAAGTTCGATCGAGAGATTTCGGTTACGAGTAAAAAGGAGAAAAACAAAAAGCGAAGACCCAAAAACAAGAAAAAAAAAACGAGGAGAAATGGAGCGTCGCGACTGAAAGAAGGACAAATTCGTTCGATTGTCACTCCAATTGCAATTAGAACGGAACGTCTCGATTATTGTTTATCGCGCTTTTTATCGAAACGCAATGAATCCGGGCGGTCTGAACTCCCTGCGCTTATCTTTTTTGTTTTTCTTCTTCTCGGGTCAAGTCGAAGATCGTACTTTCTTATTTTTTATTACCGACCACCAAAGGTTATCTCGAAACTTATTGCGTTTCTTCTCGATTCGATTGCACAATTAGTTTTCAGATATTGATAATTCATTGATGTTTATTTCTTTTTATTTTAAACAAAAAATTTGTGATTTTTGAAATTTTTTTTAAAAACGTGATATGAAAAGCAAACAAAGATTAATTGTAAATCGAAAACAATAAAAAAGGTATGAATTAATATTTATTATTTTCAACGTCAAACAAAATTTTTTATGTCGCTTTAAATATGATTTTGATTGAGTCATTTTTAAATATTTTTTTGAATATCTTTATATCTATACTTGTGCATCGACTCCGGAAAATTTGCTGTTAAATATTCGATCGGAGGGTCTTGCAAATCGCGCGATATTCAATTTAGCGAGCGATGAATTATTTATGAGATTCAATAACCTTAAAAGCTTTAGGAAAATAATCGACCGTCGTTCTACGGAGCTTTCGTACCGATAAGAATTGTGGTCAAAGATTCGTAGAAAATTATTCCACGTCGTTTTCATGATTAATGGCGAATCAAGTGGGGAAAAATTGTAAATAATTGCGACGCGTTCAAGAGTTGCAATTATCGCTCGTTCGGAATGAATCTTGAGTCATTGAATATTGCGGTTCGTTTAATTGAGCGCAACGAGATTATTTCATTTTTCCAACTCCAGATTTATTCGTTTGTTTAATTTGTTATCTATTTTTTGATGCTCTCCTGCTCGGATTGTTCAGACACTCTCTTTCATTTTTAATGATGTAAATATTACATGGATTGAATAATTGGAAAGTTTTTCTCTATATTTGTTCTGGGCTGAGGTAAACTTTCGTTACTCTTGATATAAGTTTATCGTAGAGGATTCATATTACTGCCTTGAAGAGGCTCTGTTTGTCGATCTGTCACGGACGACAGATTTCGACGGATGGAGGAAAATTTTTTTTTATAGAGCTTTCAAATTTTTCCGCTGGAATATACACGTTTTTTCTATCTCTTTATTAAATAGTTTAATTAACTTGAGTTCCATTATTTTAATTTAATGACATTTGTCAACATTTTTTTCATTAAAAAATTAATCAGCTTAGACGAACAGAAATTTTTTATAATACGTTTTTTATAATTAAAAAATTACACATTGAAGTTCATTTTCAGTCGTATAAACGTCGACACTTCGATCGTAACTCCACGTTTCAACTTTTTCAGATTGAAAATCAATTGGCCAAAATGAGATTTTCCGCGGCCACGGTGAGAAAGATTCAGGACGTTTTCATGTCGGAAATGAATAAGGGCATCCATCAGCAGCCCTCTTCACTTCAGATGGAAAATACTTACATACCCGAATTACCCGATGGCACAGGTATTCGAAGTTCACAATCTTAAAAATTTTATCTAACATTTAAATAAAAAATTATAAATTCCTATCAAATAATTATGATATCTTTCAAGGAATTATTCCTAATAGATGAAATCCGATCTCACAGATTTACAATTGAACGTAGTAAACCCATCGAATTATAAAACAGACTCACAATTTTTCATCGCTGAAAAACAATGATAAAAATAAAAACGTTTGTATCCATAAAAAAATTACAAATGAGAAAATAACGAGAACGCAAAAAAGTCTCGATGCTTATATTCTGTTTATGAATCTCGAACGTGGACGTGACGCGAAAATGACTTGCGTCTTCAGGTACGTAAAATGTGTCCGTTCGAGATCTGCAAAAAAAAAAGAAAAAATATACGAGACACGCTATCGGTAGTTGTTGGTGGAGCAAAACGTTCGTCAGATTTTTTCATTTGTGTCGAAAGAATATTACTGAATTTTTTATCCACGAGTCAGAATTCTTCAATTACTTTTATATCATTATTTTATGCTACAATTACATTTAATTATTATTTTAATAAATAAATATGATTCGATATATGTTTTTTTTTCAGAGGAAGGTCTTTTTTTGGCCCTCGATCTCGGTGGAACGAATTTTCGCGTTTTGTTACTGGAGCTCGTAAACGGCGTCGTTGTGAGAGAAGAATTCAAGTTGTGCCACATCGGAGCTCATTTGAGAATTGGTTCGGGAATACCGCTCTTCGATTATCTCGCTGAATGCGTCAGCAATTTCGTTATCAGCGAAGGTCTTCAGGATGTCGACCTTCCTCTGGGTAAATTAAGCGAAAAACAAATAAATCATTTTTTTCTTCTAATTCATTTTTGATTTTGCTATTTTTTTGTGTTTACTTACATTTTTTTCTTTCGTCACTTATCTTTCATTATTCTTCTCGTTAATCACACACAATCCATTCGAATCACGAATGAAATTTTGAAAAAAATCCTACATCGATCAATCACTCGATTCATGCGGGCTGTACATTTTGTTTCGATCTCTGAGAGAGTCCGTGATTAATTTTTTTACATTATTCAACGCTCGCGAGCACGCGTGCAATTTAAAAAGATTGCCCTGATGAGCTATATGTATAAACGAGCTCAAATATATAAAAGCATCACGTTTTGTTATCTTGTATCAAGTGAAAATCGATTGCCCCTATATGAAACATTTCGAACGTTCGTTGTTTTTTTGCGCTTCTTTTTTTTCTCTCTACGTTCAATCGGAACTGACACTTGATCCTGAATGTTGTCCCAATAAAATATATGCAAATTTAAGTTCACACTGATTTCATTTATATTTTATAATTCTCTTATTTCCATTTATCTATTCATCAATTTTTTGCCTAATTTTAATTGACACTTTTTTAGCATATTTTGTTAAAATTTTAATTTATAAAAAAATATAAATAAATAAAGAAATATTCGATGATCTTTCAGGATTCACTTTCTCGTTTCCGATGATTCAGCATTCGCTAGAATCTGGAATACTCGTCACATGGACGAAAAGTTTCAATTGCCCGGACGTCGTGAACAAGGACGCGGTGAGATTGTTGCGGGAAGCCCTCGAGAGACGTGGCGACACGAGGGTAAACGTCATCGCCGTTCTGAACGATACAACCGGAACGCTCCTACAGGGCGCGACCCAGGATCACAACACGGCTATCGGTCTTATTCTCGGCACTGGAAGCAACGCCTGCTACCTCGAAAGGGCTGACAGAGTCGAACACTGGGAGCCAGAGAGGCATGGCGAACGAGAAGTGAGCTTCTTTTTAGCACATAACATTTTAGAATTTAATATTTACGAATAGTTGATCGGCTTCAAATAAATATCGATTTTTCATTCATAATAAAATATTCGAGAGTCTTTTCAATTAGAGGTTACCTAAGCTAAAGCTAAATGTGCAAAAAAATTATTCAGTTACATTATTTTGTTCTTGATGTAGGTCATTATTGATATCGAATGGGGCGCTTTCGGAGACAATGGAGTCCTGGATTTCATCAAAACTGATTTTGACCGAGAAAACGACGCAAATTCCCTCATCGTCAGTTCTTTCACGTGAGTATCTCGTAAATACTGCTAAGCCAAAAATATGTAATTCGAAGATTTTCAAATTATTGATGGATCGTTGAATTTTTACGAAATAAATTTGATGAATATTATTCTTTGCAGATTTGAGAAATACATCGCCGGGAAATATCTCGGAGAAGTTGTGCGCGTGATACTTGCGAAATTCACGAAAGACGGCCTCTTATTTTCGAAACAGGACGTAGGCAATCTTCTCGTTCCAGGAAAATTCACGACTGACTTCATCTCCGATATCGAACAGTGAGTAAAATTTCGGGAATTTATTTAAAAAATTTTCAATTCTTCTAAAAAAATAGCTATAAATTTGAAAAAAAAATTAATTTCATTATAAAAAATGTATTTCAATATTCCATTATAAAGAGAATTTAACAAATTTCAAAATTAAATCATTTTAGTGTTAACACATTAAATTTAAATATTAAAATATTTAAAAAATATTATCAGAGATTCTCTCGACGGTGGAAGTGAAAATACGAAGGGTGTACTTGCCAAATTCAATATTGTTCCTGACGAGGATGACTTGAACATCGTTCAGTATGTTTGCGCTGTTGCCTCGAATCGCGCAGCCCTTCTGGTTTCCATCTGTAAGTTTATTTTTTGTACAAATCGTTTTTTATACACAGAACGCAAAATTCAATTTGACTTTTCGTCTTTTTCTTATCTTTTTTATTATAATTATTATTATTTTTAATTTTTCAGGTTTGGCGGGCATGCTGGATCAAATGCAACGTGAAAACGTGACGATAGCGGTTGACGGATCTCTCTACAAGCATCATCCGAGATTGGAGACATGGATAAACAATTACATTAACTTGTTGACTCCAGCACGTAAGGTGAGCGAAATTTTGATTTTTTCATTTTAACTTCGAAAAAAAAAAATTTGATTAAATTAAAAAAATTCAAATGCTGCGAATTTTAATTGTAAATTGGATAAATTTTTGATAACTATGGGCAAATTTACATGAAAGCTGTTAAAGCTATAAAAATATAATCATTCAATGTTATGGAGCAATTATTTTGCGGATTGAAACGTTCAAACAAAAAAGAGATAATTTCTTAAATTTTTTGATTTTATTTTATTCTTGTGCATATGAGAATTGTTTTAAACATGCGAATTATTTCTTTTGCAGTTCAAATTAATCCACGCGCAGGACGGAAGTGGAAAAGGCGCCGCGATCGCGGCGGCAATCGCGTTGAGAATCAAAAAGAGATTGGAATGAAATTGAATTTCGTGAAAATCATATCACGGTCAGCGACGTTTCTACAATCTGCAGAGACGTCTTCGTATCTGTACATAAAGAAAAATCAGCAGGGAAAAAATATACGTACGCACGTAGAGAACGAAAACGAGCTTCGACACCGCGAACAATTTCCGTTGTCATTAAACGAGCTCGCTCTGTAAACAAAATTCGATCGTTTATTTTTCGCTCGTGTGATGTTATTGCACCACTGAATTCTGGAAATTCTTTTGGTTTGGCGCAATCGCGAATTCTTCCAGCTGAGTGAAAAATTCGGCCGAACAATTTCCTTCATCAATGTGTAATCGACTATTTGACATTATAATCCAGAATCATTTTCGTTAACATTTTCGGGAATCAAATTTCTGATGTAGAAAAATTTATTCACTTTTGTGGAAAACAGTTAAAAAATGTGTCGTCGATAACATTCTTTGCAAAAATTGTTGACGGAAATTGAAGTCTTTTTATTATATATATATTTTTAAGTAACAACTACGCCGGTACAAACGAAAATTTTATTTTTTCGCAATTTAAGGCTCAGGTTAAAGTTCCATTCTACATACAACGAAAAAGAAATTATTTTTCCATCGAGCTTTAGCTTAATTAGGATTAAATTCGTGAGAAAGTGTAGAATGAATTACGAGCCTAAATATTCTCTCTTACGTACTTGTTGCACAATTTAATTTTTTTTCAGTTATTCTCATCATGCCATACGCGAACATTCCATTTTATTATATTAAACCTCGTTATGGACAGAGGAACTTTTTTTTTTAATTATAATTGTCCTCGAACATTTGTCGATATTATTTCTTGTTCCAAAAAATATTTTAAGGGTTACCTTGAGATTTTGGTTCTTGCCTCATTTTTCTTCCGTTTCGCTTCGTCATTTCGTTTTTAGTTCCTCTTGTATATAAAAAAAACTGATACGTTCTTCTCAGGCACGAATTTAAGCGTTTTAGTGGATTTTTAATTTAATCATCCCCGATCTACGTACGAAGTTATGAGATTCATTTGCTTTTCTTTACAAATAAAAAAAGTAATGACATTAAGAAATTGATTTATTATATGTTGGAGTGAACAGAGAAGAAAAATGAATTTTACGACTATATAAATATAAGAATCGTTAGTGACAAACTTTACCGGTGGACCATTGATTTTTTTGCTCTTCTTCGACTCTCGACTTATAGAGAAAATATTTTTACAAGATGAAACATAATCTGATAATTAAAAATATATATATATTTCGTATTTTATTGTAAGAAAAAGGACGAGTTAACTTCTTTGAAGAGCCAGAATATTCATTGTCTGATATAACTAATTAAAAAAAGCGTTATCGTTAAATAAAATAATCCTCTTGTGGAGAGTATAAATTGGAAAGATTCGTTCGGAAATGACAAGGTGCGCGTGCGTTGTGAATGCCTAGAGAAAAATAAGTGAAGAAGTAATTTTTGGATTGCGAAGTTGATATGGAAGAATTGAGAAAGTAAATGTGAATCTGGATACGAGAGCTGCGAGTGAGAAAACATTTTAAAAAATGAGTTTATCCTCACGAATAAGTACCAGAAATAATAATTTATTGAACGGAGCTCCTTCGGTGTCCATGTTATCTTAAGACAGTGAGAAAACGACGGAGAGAAATTAATTGTTGAGATATATTTTGTAGATTACTTATATATATTGAACATTCCTCTCATTTCTGTATAAGAGACAAAATGTGCATTGTTAATAAAAATTTATGGAAAAAAATTTAGGATGATTTTTTTTCTTAAATTAGTAGATGATCAAAAGACCTTTGGAAAATTTCATGGGGCATGTCGATTGAATTACTACATTTTTTGTAGTTTTCTTATGTCATTTTTGAATTTTTTATTTTTTTTTATTTATAGAGAGAAGAATGAAAATTTGTAAAGAGTTATAATTCACAATATAATACTTTGTATTGTAATTTCTATTTAAATTATAGTAAAGTAATAAGTTGATATCAAGGGAGATAAAAGTTTCAATTTTTTTCTAATTACTGAAAAAATAGTGTAGGTAATTAAAATAAACATTTTATTTGAATTTTTTTCTTATATTTTGCTCAATTATCATTATTTATGATTCCCTGTTTTACCTACAAATTATTTTCTTTCTTTGCCTGATCGAAATTCATACTTTCTTTTAATGATAAGTTTTCAATCATTCTGTTTGCTATATCTGACTTCTAAATGATTTAGATAATTTAAATTTAAATACGTTAAATTATTTGAAGCAGAAAGTTTAATGACGACGTCATCATTTTTGTTCATGTTTAAGGCATGCATGGAGTTTTTATAACAATTTTTAATTTAAATTCAAATCAATTGAAAAACGTGATTTATAATCAAAAGATGCATTATTTGGCTCGATAGTCGAGTAAACAGTGAAAATTTATACTTTTAAAAAGTTCTCTCAACTACTATCGCATTATAATCAAAAAGATATTATTTGATGCGTTAAAAAAAATTCAACGATGCCATCCTTTTTCTTTGTGTTTGGAATTTTTCATATCTAATAACATTAAAATATTTTAAAGAACAGTTTAATCATTCTTACCAGGTTAAATGAATTAATTTTAATTCCGGTACAAAAGATATTTCGACCGTTAAAAAAGAAAGTAAAAAGATGAGGACCGTCGATTCGGAGCCTCTCATAAACGTCTCCGATTCATCCTTAATCTGAATTTGATACAAGCGTGTATTTTGCTTCCAGTGAAAAAATTCCCTTTGTCCGATTCCGAAGCTCTCACGGGGGAAGAGACGTAACGTGCACGTTGATCCTGTTGCTAAGTGGCTGAGCCGCGGGTTTTTCGAAAGGAGAGAGTTTTTAATGCACGTCGCTAGGTGGCAGCAGCGCTCGCTTAGCATCGGTGGGTAAAGCCGCGCGAGCGCCACTGACTGACAGTTCTCCCGCGTGCGCGTCTTTGCGTGTGTACGTGCTGTCAGCGGCGTCCATCAGCCTGTATTTTTTCCGCTTGTAAAAAAACCCTTGACGTTGCTATAAACAGCGATAGCCCGTTTTTCCCTTCCATGGAGTTTCGTTGTTGTGAAAATTTGCGATTTTTATCACACCGTTGCCCCTCCTGACAACGTCGGGCAAGAGAGAAAACAGCGAACAAAAAAAACACGTTCAATTCGTAAGTGTCCGGGGCGACTGTGGGTGTGCACGGGGGCAGGAACGGCTCGCCGGTTCTCTCGCTTCAGTCTACTGGAAGATTCCATTGTGAGTGGTTTTGAAAATTTTTTCTCAGCCTCGCGGGAGCGAATCGCTCCTCCTGTTCTTTCTTTCGCGTTATATTTGTGCCAGGAGATCGCGTACGAGATTCCGAGGACCGAGGACCCGTCTAATCACCCGTACACTCTTTTAACGAGTATACAACTCCGGAGACACGTATACATATCAAGGTAAGCCGAATTTCGAATTTACTGGACGTCTCGTCCTCGGGATGAGATTCCATCGAGACGAAACGAATCTTTGGAGAAGTGTGCTGAAAAATTTCGCGTACAACGAAACGTCCAAATGCTCTGGATTTCGCTCGAGCCATCGCGAGGTTAACACCGGTCCCCTGTGTGCGAATGTACGTGCTCTCTCGTCCGTGAGACTCCCTGTATACGTGTGTCGAGTTTCGCTATAGGCTTTCAGCTGGCCTCTCAGCTGACTAGAGAGAAGAGCCAGCAACCGGTTTTACGTGTACACTTTTTTTCTTATTTTTTTTTATTTCTTCTCTCTTATTTTCCGACTCATATTTTATTTTCTATTAAATGGCTTCACAAAGTGTATGTCCTTTAAATCATGTCGACTAAAATCGGCGTCGAAAAATTGCAGCTCGGTGAAAAATGTATTGTCGATGCTTTTTCGTTTTCAATGTACTTATTGGAGACTTTTTTGTGCCAGTTATGAGTTCTTCGACATTTTTCGAGTTTTTATTCAAATTCATGTTTTTTTAACTCGTGAATTTCAATTTATCAGTGGATCTCGTTTGTCCAATGAATTATTTCAATTTGTAAAACGTCGACCAAATCCAGCATTGACAAATTGCACCGTGAGGCAATTGACAAAGTTTTTTTTACTCCTATATATTTCCAAGTTTTTTGTGCGAGTTTCGAGGCACATTTTTTTGATATTTTTTGGGTTATTGTTCGGGTTTACTATTTTTTTTACATTCTCTTAATTTGCTATGATGTATTTGTATTTACATTGTATATTATTATTGTATAGATTGTTTGAAAAAAATTGTATTTTCGATTTGTCAAATGGCCACAAAGTATGCGTGTTTTTCGATTGTAACAATTAATGTCGAAATACATATCAGGAAAAAGTGAAGGCCTGTACTTATTGTTAGATACTGTTTTTTTTTGTACTCGTGAAATTTTTCATATGTCGAGGTAGTTCTTTGACGTAATTTTTTAATGTTGAAGAAATATGTGAACAATTTTTTATTCTCACTATTAAGAACGAATACGTAAAGTTAGTAATTCACAAACAAATGGAGAAATTACTATCGTCGCTTTTTTTGTTTCTGCGAAATTTCTCGTGCATTCAACTGTACTTTTTCTTTGTAAAGGTTTTTCGGTTTTTTTCCGTGTAATTCTAGTTATCACACACGTACTTTTTCGTTTAATATTCACATAATATCGACTGAGAAGATGGCGAGTTTCACTTACGCTTATTTACGGGCACTCGATGTCATGCTGACAATCGATTCGAGGAAATTCGTACACACGCATGGTGTGTAACTCACCGCCCGGCGGAGGGACAACATGTGTGTGCTCCAAGTGTTTTGATTTTTTTTTCTCTTTTTTACGTTCTCGGAAAACTTCTCGGACGAACGGGCTCGCTTTGCGTGCAGATTTTGACGACAGTTTTATTATGTGGTTCCTCTTTTCAATTGCGGAAACAAAAATTAGATAAATATTCTGTAAATGTATTCGAATTATTCTTTACTCCATTTATTTGAATTGTACGATTGTACACACGTTTCAGAGAACTCATAATTATGGAGTCATTCTTAGAAATTAAAATATAATGAAATACAATCAGAGTAATTTTCATCATTATCATTCATTCGCTTTTTACGTTTTGTGTTTTTTTAAATTTTTTTGTTTTGCGGGTAATTTTTGCTGCTTTTCTGTTCAGGGGGATAATCTTATTTGTTTCGGAAATGTACAGGTATTGTGTTGCAATTTTTAGGAAAAAACAAAACTCAATATTGGTAAAGAAAATAATTCAGCGTAATTTTTATTATTATCAATAATTATTTTTTCGCTTTTTTTTCTTATTATTTTGCGAGTTCGAACACCTTTGGAACTTGATAATATACAATTGCAGATAAGAAAAATGAATTTAGTTATAATTCGTGCCTTAGGTCAGTTCGTCTTTGAGGCTTTTAAAACAATTTCAGAATCACTCGAAAAAAAATATCCCAACATTTCCTTTTTTGTCTCCGTAAAAAAATGTTTCGAAGAAAGTTTTAAACGAATTTTCTAATTATTCAAATTGTTCGGAATCTTAGATTTCCATCTAAGAAGAAATTGGATCCCACAATCACATTTTTTTCCTCTTTGAAGAAATGAAGGAATGTTTTCTATCGATGTTCTGTCAATTTATTGATCGTCAGAAAAAGTCATATAATTTTCATTGAAATAATCGAACGTTTCTAACGAGTTTTCAAATTATAGAAAATGCATTTGATTCGTCTTGAAATTGATTATCTTAGGGTTATTACTTTTAAATTGATTTAAAAACTGTATGAAAAGTTAAGAAAAATTATTTTACCCTCCTTTCTTTCTTTTGACGAAAAATTGATTCTCACAATTTCGTTTCTTCTTCTCTTTGAGATAATTCTTCGGAAAAGCAATTCTTTCGGATAACTGAAGAAATATTTTTCATCGAATGCTTTTTTCTTCCCTGCAACAGTTCTCGCTGATCCTGCGACCGCGAGTACAGGCTTCATTTTTATTTTTCATTCTCTTCCCAACTTCCCACTCGGCCGTTCCATCGCCTAAGTCACCTTTCACGTACGTGTTCGCGGGTATTTGTGCGCGGCGTGTATTACCAGTAGCCGTCACACATGCATACAGCCGAGAGCTCCGAACCTTTCTTCCGTCAGCACTTTTCTTGACGCTGCAGTTTACGAAATGGCACACACACACACACACATCCATTCGCGTAACGCTTTTGCTTACCGCACTTTATTACAATATAAATTTACCATTTAATGTAAAAAAAAGTTTTAAAAAAATTAATACGCTAAAAAATCATTAAAACTAAATAAACAAATTCAAATTCGAGCTTGAGTAAATGGTCTTGAATTATCGTTATAAGTGTAAAAAGAGCTCACAAAAAATCTCCAACCGTCCATTATTTTCCGTCTCGATCCTGAAAAAAAGAGACAAAAAAATTCGTGTATTATTTTAATAGTTTTTTTTTCGCTTCCACGAGGCCCTGAAAAATGTTATGAAATTATCGTTATTACATATCGTTATATTCCTTTATTCTCGTTGAGAAACGAATGATTTTTTCGAGAAAAGAATCAAGATCGATATCGTCGAGGAAAAAAACGATTTTTTTTGTTTCATCGGCTTTTTTTAATCCCGTAAAAAAATTGGGATTGAAATTGTATGTTGGAAAAAAAGATGAAGAGAGGAGAGAGAGAGAGAGATTGAGAGAAGTTGGTGGAGGGAATCGAGGTCGTGTTTGCCACAGCGCGAATCTAATACACGAGGAGCGACTTCGAGTTTAAAAGGAGGCGCTTGTGTGTCCGCGTTGCTTCTTTCCGTACGCTCGTATTAAGATAGTCGAGAGATGTGCAGAGAGCTCTCTCACGATCAGCTGACGACGAAGACGACGAGGAGGAGCGGCGTTGTAGCTGCCTCGCGCTGTTGCTGCGACCGGTTCGCGCTTGTATTTTTATTTTTAAAAAACGAACGAACAAAAAAAAAGGAAAAAAATATCCAAGCCAGCGTTCTTTTTTCACGTACTATTATTATTATTATTATCCGTGGCTGTTGTTATTATTTTCATTCGCCCCACTCCACGGAAGATTGCCACAGGAGAGTCAACAGGCAACAGGACGACGTCGCCTTTCACGTTCCGAGTTCAGCGCTCGCGAGCTCGCTCTTTTATCTCTTTTTTTATCTCTCTCACTCTCACACGCTTATACACATATCACTCTTTTCTCTTTAGATTTCTTATATCTCTTTTTTCTTTTACTATTTTCTTCTATTTCTCTTTTACTTTTCTCTCTCTCTCTCTCTCTCTCTCTCTCTCTCTCTCTCTCTCTCTTTTCTCGGTGTGTCTTAATCCTTTTCTCACTCATTCGTACTCTCCTTGACGTTTACGAACGTCGGTCGCTTTCCTCAAAAATCGAAATACTTCGATAGTATATTGAAAAAAGATTGAGGCTCCCATGCAAGGGGTAATGGAAAAATTATAAAAATTCCAATGTAATAAATTGATGAGTGAAAAAACGAGTACTCTTTTTTTATAATTTCATGTCGTTTTTCGAATAATTGAATGAAAATGAGAAATTAAGAAATTTCGATAGCACGATGAGAAATAAAAGGTTTCATGTAAGAAGGATACAAAAAAAAAATATAGGAAAATAATAATTGGGCATGGAATGATTGAGTAGTCGTTTTTGTACAATTTGGTTTCTATCGCTATATGAGATAATTAATCAAAATGTAAGTTGCACAGTGAGAAAATAAGTTTTATAATTATAAAGAATACAGGAAATTATTGTATCCATTTGAAACTTTGCAAATGAGTGCAATGTCGATGACGATACAATAATTTAATTCCATCGAGCTGACCTGATGGGATAATAAACCATTTTTTTAGTTTTTAGACTACACATCTTACTACAATTTAGTTCGCATCGTTAACGATTAATTAAAAAAGATGAGAAGGAAACATAAAAATTAATAGAGGAAATTCAATATATAAGTTGTGGATTCAATATAACAATCAAGCACTCACTTTTTGTAGTTCGCATCGTTATCGAGTGATTAAGCAACAATGTATATTCTTTTGCACGGAGTCAGCATCAGTCATATATGGAGAAGAAACTAACTTTCTCATCCGATCGCTCAAAAACTACGGCGTGGAAATTTCGAATGAGAATTATCATCGCATTTGTTTCTATATTAAAAACTCTTTTGCGATTGCTGCCAAATTTTCATTATTTTCACGTTTATACTACCGAGTACCAAGAATTTCGCGTGTTTACTTTTTATAATTTCTTTCCTCGCGCATCGCTATAAATCAAGGTTGAATATAGGATGATCTGCATGAAAATCGAGAGTCTGTGATTTGGTTATCTTGGCACAGGTCCACTTACGTAAATCAATTCAAGGTTGATCCTTAACGCGTTTCGTCGATATTTTGTTAAATTAGTTGATAAAAATAGGATTTTCTGGCCACGTTTGACGATCGTAGGAACGTTTAATCAGATATCAGGAATGAAATTAGCTAATACTATTTTTTCAATATTTTTAAGAGACTTGAAAATTGAAATTTAGGGTCACAATAGAATTAAAAGTAGCATTGAAACTTTTCTTTTTTTATTGGCATTATTTTTACCAATGTAAATATAATCTTTTCGTATCTGATTCACAAAAAAATAATTTTATCTTATTCTGATTTTTATGGGTTTTTCACGAAACAGGATTTCGACTTGGAAGAACATTTTTTTAATTGCGGAAAATTTATTTTTTATAATTTCTCGTCAGTCGATCTGGGTGAAAACAATTTGCTCGTGATCAATATCGAATTTCGAGGTGAAGAGACTGAAAAAAAAATCATGGCATTATTCCGATCCGAAATAATAGATCTCCTAATAGCTCCCCATAATGTATTTGAATTTCCGGAACGGATGATCGCAGTTTCCTCCCCGGTTGCTTCTCTCTCGAAACGCGTCTTATTGTTCTTTCCCAAGTAGGCCAGTGCGATAAACATTAAAATAAACGTGAAACGAAGATTATCATTATATCCGAGCTACTTTCCACCGGGCAATAATACGCAGGACACGGGACGTAACGAGTCGAGAAAACGCGCTTCGCCTCCAACTTTTCTCGAACCTTTTTTTCCTGCCCTCGACTCTCACAGCTGATGCTCGCGATTCTCATTTTTTTTCTTGCGGTCATTCGAGGTGCACTCTCCTCCCGTATCTCAGCTCTCTCTTTTCTACTTTTCACAATCCTCAACTTATTTCTCCTCTTATTTTCTTTATGGAAATTCTAACACATGTTGATTTGTATAAAAAGAGTTTACAATTTTGTTCTGATAATCCTGGAATCTCTTTTCGGAGCAAAACATTGAGAGATTCTTCTGCAAATTCAAATTAGTAAATAATTTTGTAATCTTTTTTTTTTTACAATTTTGTTCGTCTCGCTTCGAAATGAAAGATTTGCAAAAACTTTCTTAATCGCGCTTGGCTCATTATATCCCATAAGCCTTGGTATAATTCACCATTCGTGACCATTTCACGTACGAAACTTGGACGGGAGGAAAAAAATGAAACGAGAATGGGTATCAAATAAATTATTTGAATGGTATCGGCGAAGTGTTTTTTTTCTTCTCTCTCTTGCCGTTCGCTTATCCGAGGCCTATACGTGATACAAAAACGTTTTCTCACTTTCGAGACTCGGAAGAGAACGGAATTCACGTGTATCGCTCGTTTCTTCTTTCTCTCCCGCGTTTCTCGTTTTTTTTTCTCGTTCGCCCCGTGTCTCCGTTCGTGTTCAAATGAACAAAGTACTTTTGACACAATACCGGCGAGCTCGACATCTTTATCGCGTTGCGTGAAAGGTAGCGATTAAAGTGTACGTTCCTGCATCTTACACTTTCGTAAACATGATATATTTTTACGCGGATACACATTTATTTACTTTTATGGCTACGATAAACATGACCACAGACACTGCGACGAGATTAAATTCGGTAAAAGCTTGTCTCTCTCGCCCATCCAGAATTTGCCCCGAAAAATATCAACAGTCCTCACCCGAGACTTGAATTATCACGAAAAAAATGCACATTTAGTTAAATTAAATTCTTTCTCTCTTGTGTCCAGACCAAAAATTTGACAATAAATATGGAAGAGATGCTAATTTGGATTACATTTTAAATTAAAAGAAAAATCTTAGACAACAAATATTCAATAATCGGGATTCATTTTTTTTATTTAGTCGAGAGTTGAAAATTATTAAGAAAAAAAATATCATTAAGTAAAGCTACATTGAAGATCTTGTCTTGATAAAAAATTTTATTAAAATCAAAATAATTATAAAATTATATTTGAGCCGGGGAATGAACGTATATAACAAACCGCAAGAAATTTTTGATATTAAACATCTGAAGACTGATACGTTTTTGCGAACCTAAAAATGTAATTTGAAATGTTATTAAAACGATTATTCTTCCTGGCCGAAACAGAAGAAGCTTGTAAAAGTATCAAAAAATATAAAAACCTCTTGCATAGCATAAAAGAAATAAATTAACCGGGTCGCTTAATTTCTGGCGGGGGTTTAAAAAATGTTTTTTTGTTCATTTTGCAAGAGAAGCGTCGTTGCCCACGCTTTGTTATTGCGGTTGCAGCTGTTGCAGATATTACATCTAATTCGGAAATTAGGTCTGTGCATGGTACACGTCTAATATTCTCGTGAAGAAGTCTCCGCGATGCGCGCGATTATTGCCAGTCTTTTCTCGTTACGCACGACAGTCACGTGCATGTACCGCAAGATTCGTTCCATTCCATTTGAGCGAGAATCGCGTCTAATTTTTTTTTATTCAGTATTTTATTTTTTCCTATTCTGACGATAACAAATTTTACTTACGCCACTGAAAGGTTGAAATTTGATCAATTTGGTGGAAAATATTTGTCCGTGATGTTTTTCACGATATTTTGACCGAACGGAGATAAAACAGTTAACCCTCGATTGAGCTTCGCGCACTCCCCACTCTGTCGTCCGGATCGATCTGCTCGGCCCGGAGTGAGGGAAGCTGCGACCAATCGCAGCGCGGCTCGCTGCCAAGGTCAACTGCGCACTGTCGACTGCGCAGCTCGTATCTCAGCGCGACACTCTCGATCACGTCGCCGTTCAGCCAATCGAGGTCGACTTGGAAATTGATCTCA
The DNA here is from genome assembly GCA_030522605.1 of Cremastinae sp. B BG-2022a. Taxonomy (NCBI): domain Eukaryota; kingdom Metazoa; phylum Arthropoda; class Insecta; order Hymenoptera; family Ichneumonidae; species Cremastinae sp. B BG-2022a. The sequence goes on along the minus strand of JAPYYX010001308.1, from coordinate 3,517 downwards.
ATGTATATTTTTCCGAATCTTTTCTCGTTTTCTAAGATTTTTTTCTGTTAGATTTTGGACGCCTTAGCTACACTTGCGATGTCTTTACCATTTTTACACGATTTTTATTGCTTTTCTCGTTGTTTGCGTTTTGCCATTTTATTCCTGTTTTTTTATTATAATTTCTTTCTCCTCTATTTTCTACAATACCCTATTTTCTCAATTTTATTGACGTCCAGTTTTCGCGCGTTAAAAAAATCTCATGGAATTATGGATAACAATTTTTTTCTCTCTTTTTTACGTTCCCGTTCAAAGTTTCTTTTCTCTTTTTTTCTGGTATCCTTATTATCTGCTGGCTCGTATGCGAATCTCGTGACTCGAGCTCGTGAACGAATATAGTATAATAAGTAGGAAAAAAGGTATTTTTCTCTGTCCTTTTTTCTCCCTCGCGATTTTCGAATTTCTCTCTTCGTCTCTCGCTCGGATGGCGTGCCTTGCGAGCTCCATCGCAAATCAATTCGTTCGGTCTTTCCAGTGCCACGAAATAAGAGATCAGCGAAGTTATGGGTTATACGGCATAAGGATATCGTATACCAACTGGAGTCTCTATCTTCTGCTACCCCATCAGGCTCAAACTTCGGAGAAAGCGAAGAATTTCCGTTTCACGTCCAACTAACTTACGCCCTTTTGTATCAAAACACTCAATACGTTTGTAATGTGGATACTCTGTCATACGAGAAGGAGATCGATGCGTTATGGAATATGAACGAATCACAAACGACGCGGGGATTTTCTTATACCAGCGACAAAGTCGATCCACTTTCTTGATACATATTCGCAACAATTCATTTTACATATTTTTTGGCAAATTTTCAAGCTGTCTTATCTATCATAGAGTCCTGAACAAACGTCGAGTATTTCAAATATAAACAAAACTTAGTTCTCTCAAATTGAACAAGAAAAAACAGAAAAAATTGATTTTTCCTTTCAAAGACAAAATCGATCAATTTTCTTAATACACCGGCAACAGTTCGTGTTATCCATTTTTATCAAATTCTTAATTGATCTTCTGTTCTCTGAGAAATTTTTGAATAAATATGGAGTACTTGGATAGATTTTTTTTTTCTCGATCTTAGCGTCTCAGTAATGAAAGAAATTAGCAAAAATATTAAAAATTTGATGCAAATTGTAAATCGCTAAAATGAATTGTACTTGCCAAGCTATTCTTGCTAAATAAAATCAAGTATATATGACAAGATTCTTAAGGTCATACGACGATAACTGCATTTACACGTATGAGACGAAATGGATACGAAAGGAGGATAAGAATCGCTTATAAAATACCGCAGGTTTCTAAGACCGCGCGTCGCCTTGATTAGACTTAAACCGCTTTTGCGATTACGTATATAAAGTCCAGCTAGGCGAGTCAAGGTGAGTTTATGTAAGGCTAGATCGATCGTGCATCGCTCATATTGCAGATGAAATTTTTCCGTATCAAAATCTCGTTAGGATCCGTCAATGCATCGATATAAAATGATTCACTCCCCGTTCCAACAGAACCGAAGAAAAAAACAATTGAAAGCAAATTAAGAGTGATCGCGTCAAACTAAAAATCAATTCTCGTGAACTGACGTGAAGGAAACAGGAAAATCATACTAAAAAATAGAAGAAAAGCATTGAAAGAAATAGATTGAATTTTTAAATAAAAATGCGCGTGTTACAATGAAATCTTTGAAATGTTCTCTTGAATCTTTTCAAATGATGGAATAGTGTATTGAACACGTCATGAAATATTGAAATAATTGCAAATGAAATTGAGTCGAGAGCACAGCTTTAGACTCAATTAATTTAATTTTTGAGGCAATGATACTGATAAAAAAAGTTCAAATAAACACAGTTTGGTAGAATGCAGCAAAATCTTTCTCTCAGTGTGTGCTTAATAATTCTCATTTTCAACTTTCTCGATAAAAAGAGAATCTTTTATTTTTGTAGCGTAGACGTAGATTTTTCCATTGCCGAAGGACCGCGAAGTGTGTTAGCCATCCGTTAAGTGGATCCGACCCACGCGTTGTTCAAATACTGACCGTGTATACGTATAACACATATAGCGCGAGCTGTACTTCGGCATCGAAGGTCGACCTCGTCTGCTCATCCCTGTTTTCGTAAACAAAATTGTCAGAGTCGTTGAACTTTAATCCCCCTCTCTCTTTTTCCCTCCTTCCCTTCCTCTCACCAACTCACCAACGTTCTGTGCTCCATCTCTATGGCTCGTTGTCTGCATCAGGCTCGATCTTCTCTTCGCCTCGCGATCTTCGACCTCGTTGAGCCTCGTCCGCGAAAACGAATCTCTTTGAAATTCGTTACGATGAGATCCACCGCGAAAAAAAAACATTTTTCCATCAACTTTTCGTTCTTCAATAACAAAAAAATTACTTGACGACGATGAATTTAATTATGACGTGGAAAATTAATTTCATGAAGAAAGAACAAGCGACTGAAAAAATAATCTAGACGCTAATGCGATGCGAAATTTACAAAAATGTTTTTTTTTCAGCTAAAACCTTAAAAGCAGCACTTCCCTTGCTGCTTCATTAAAATTTATCATTATGTCATAATAATAGTAATATTAATAATAATTTATTTCAACCTATTTTCATGAAAAAAATTGTATTTAGGACGTAAAAAGATGGAGGTACATACTTACAGGGATAACAAAAATATCAGCATAAAAAACGTTGTTTCTGAATCGAGTGTACGCTCGAGCTCTCCCATTGCACATGCCTCCTCGGCTGTGTACTTTCATGGCCCCTCCTGTTCCTATTGCATATTTATTAAGCGTTACGCCTGATAATAATCGGCCAATTGTTTGAGTATCCTCTCCGCGCGTACTCATACAAACAGCGGAATAAACGCTGTTATCGTTTTTCTCTCATTTTCTGTGCATACCTCCTCTACCTCTCTCGAGACTAATTTTCGTTTTTTGTCCACGCTTCATTCTCGACCTCGAAAGACTTCGCAAAATTTGCTCATTGTCCTGAAAGACAAAAAAAGAATGTCGAGATTTTTTCGTTGTATTCATTCTTTTGTTAAAATTTGCTCTTTTTCACAAAACCGAGTGGATCGACATTTTACAAGGGAGTAAAAATTTGTTCGTCGAAAAGTAGAGACCGCCAACGCTTTTTAATAAATTTGGGATTCGTAATATCTGCATAAATACATTTTTCCGCTGCTTACAATTTAATTAGTTATAATAACATTTTTTTACCCGGGCTACATTTTCGGACTAGAAAAAATTTATTAATTTACTAATTGTTATGAAAGAAAAATGGAAAGCCGAGATTTTTTCATTGCATTATTCTTTTGTCGAAATTTACTCTTTTTCATAAAACCCAAGTCCATCGACATTTTACAACTCGCTTGCTGAAAGCACCGACGATTATTATTATCTTATCTTTGTTATTTTCCAGCTGTATGCCTGTTCAGGGCTATTACAGATCCCAATTCCATATCCCTTATTCCTTTATTCCTGCTTTCCTCA
>JAPYYX010001307.1:0-27383 GCA_030522605.1 Cremastinae sp. B BG-2022a | reverse complement strand
TTTTCGATTATATTAAGGCCCAAACATTTTCAATCTCTTTTTCCTCTTTTCAAAAGCATCAAAGATCCACACAAGGTGGAAATAGCACATTTCACTGGCAATTGCAAATATTATCACATCGCATCGAAGAGTTTGAACCTGATTACGCTTATTTAGGTAAAGATTGGTAAAAAATAAAAGTAAAATGAATAAGACAAAATCAGAAGATCGACGGGTTAATTGTATTTGTACACAATAATATTTATAACAAGGAAAATACTGAATCAAACGGACGCCTCGATTTCCATTTTGCACGCAAGAGAACGGCATAAAATAGCGCGTTGAAAAATTTTCACGCATCTTTTTCTTGCATTTACATTTTCATTATTTCTTCCTTTTTTTCATCATTTCGCTTCATCAGGTTGTGACAAACAACACAGTCTTTGTTTTACAATACGATACCCCATTTAATACTTAACGATTATTAAAAACTCGACACGAACTTAGTCGGAGGGCGAGGATACATTTCCGGTTGCTGAACCTTTCTCTCATTCTTGCATTCGAGAGTTCCAGGCGAATACAATACATAATTATTTTTTACAGTTATTATAATAATAATAATAATTCACTTTTCTACACTGGAGGACAGAATTTATGATTTACTTTTCGTTAACACACACGCTCATTAGAATATGAGAAACAAAGTATTCATCGGTCAATAGTGGATTCGCTGGAAATGAGAGCGCCTCGGCAAACGTTTGGAACTAAGACATTTTAAGGCATATTTTTATCTTTTTGGTAAAAAAAAAACGTTTGCAATAAATTGCATGTAAAAAGGCAAAACGACGTATCAAAAAACGCAAAGCGTTAAAAAACGTGATTTTTCGTTGTGTTTAATAGTGTGAATGAAAAATATAGGCGCATTATGTCTAGTAAGGCTCTTGAACATTCGTTTTTTTCTTTATTTATTTAATTATTTTTAGAATCATCAAAAAGGCATCAATTTGCGCGATTAAGGCATCTGTTTTTTTTTGTCTCTCGTATCACATGGATTTCAGAAAGGAAGTTACGAGATTCGAGTTGAATTTTTGTAACAAAAATTTTAAAGCTGGCAGCCGACGATCATCGGCTCGAGTCTCCAAGAAAATCCGAAAGAGTAACTTAAATTTTTCCTCAAACTTCTATCATCTGTCGTGATAATCAACCGGAATAGTCATGGGACAGCAAATTCACTCGACGAATGATTAAAGCAACGTTACACGAATCACAGAAATATAACGAAAAAAAAAACGATTTTTTTTACTACAGGCGTCGTCCTCATCAAAATCTCAGAAGGAAAAATATTTACAGGTCAATGACGAGGACTCGCTCTTATTTTTTGCACTAGAATCTTGAATTTCGAGTTAACGAATCATTAATGAGAAGTTCAAAGGAGGACTTTTCGCTAAAGGAACGTAATACTAAAATCGTAAACCTCTTCACCAAATTTACACATCTTCGCCATACTCATCGACGCTTTTTTTTACTTAAAAGTGAGTGATACACCCACCACTACTGAGCAATATATACCGTTACTGAACTAAAATTATCGATAATTATTGTAATTACTGAGTAGGCAATGAACAAAAAAACATTTGCAAGGAAGACAAACATCCACGAAGTTCTCAGAGATAAGCAAAATGAAATTTTATCATAAAGATTTAAGAAATCTGACATTTTTTAGAATTTGAGAACAATGTAAGTAAAAAAAAGATTTTTGTTCATCTCTGAGATTCATAATAACGGGGTCACACTTCAATACTATATGCTGCCCGATCCACCGAAAAACTTTCAATGAAGATAACAAAAAAAAATCAATATCTTCGACGGACTATAAATAACTATCTAACAGGGATAAATCTACAATAAATATCTATCACAAAGGGCTGGTCTAGTTTACAGTACGTTACATGTATAAATGTATACAATATATGGGACTCTTTTGTGTGTTCTTAGTGAAAATCAGGTCGAAGCGATTTCTCGAAACGCGCCTTCGCTTCGTTATACATTTATGGCCATGAGAAGAGTTCTCTTTTTCATCTTAATCTAAAAAAACTATCTACACATGTTTCCCTCTGTACAATTGAAAAAGATGGCATCCGCGTCGTTGGGGTCAAAGTCTCTAAACTACGTAACAGCCAATACAGAGACGAGTAATTCCATTCATGAAAAAGAAACCTCGACATTGATTTCGACATCGAATAATTTTAAAAGATTTTTTTCTCGGAATTACTTTCATCTCTGAGCCAAAGTATATTCTCTATAGTATAGCAATGCCGCCAACTTACACTAGAATGCCGTAAAGTTTAGCGGCTTTTCGCGATTTGCACATTCACGATAATCCCTTCTTAATATTCTTTTTTGTTCGTCTGTAAACGCTCCGGACGGAGAAACGTCTCTTCAGGTATGTCTCTTTTGCTTGTGTCCTCCAAATGTCTCTTCCTATGGGCGTTATTATATTTTAATACTGAACGGTCAGAATTTCGAGTTTTCTCTCTGTCTCTCTCTTTTTTTCATTCTCCCTTCTCCTTTTTTGGTTCCAAGAAACCTCGTTAATCATGACCGCTACGAATCGATTCGTCTCGCGGGATTCAATAGCGACGAATCAGTGAATACTAAACTTTTTTTTTTCGTTATCCTTATTCTCTTTTCGCCTATATCACGATGTCGGCACTCTTACTAAGGCACATCCTCCTCCATGTGAACCGAGACATGCCGCTCGTGGTTTGTGTAGCGCAACAGAGGAGCCTCGCCATTCGGCAAAGCTGAATCGTCCTCGTTGCTCGACGTACAGGTCACCATTTCTCCTGAAAAGCCGAATGTGAATTTTAATCATTTGATTTTAAGCCGATTAGCGATTACGAGAAACGCCTGTAATCCCTTGTACCGCAACCCACCTGGCAAGCATAGTTGTAATTGATCACTACTGGGATTAGTACTGTCACCCGTACCGCTGTCTTTGCTGTGTTGAGAACTCGTGTCCAAATACAAGTGTGTCTGAGCCTCCGTGCCGTTTGCAATCGTCGTGACTGGAGGCTGGTTGGTCTTATTCTGGGCAGCGTTCAAACGTCTTCTCGTCTGATATATTATCACGACCCAGACGATCGACGTACCAACGGCGCAACAGACCACACTTATGATTATCAATCCAGGCATGTCGTCTTCATTGACTATCGGCGATGGGGCTGAAAAAAAAGATTTGCTCTTATAATTCTATAATCAGTGAACTTTTATCCTCCAAGCAAACGTGTCTCAAGGGCACACAGAGAATACGAAAAAATCAGGCTAATGCATTCGACAATATTTTTTCTCCTGAATTTTCAGAGCAGAAGTGCTCCGAGAAGTCCAGGAGAATCGTTTCCTAATCAGAAACTGATTCATCTATTAAAAGTAAAGTGACTATTTAAAGTAACACAATCACTAATCGTAGTGCTGTCCACGGACAGAACTTCAGAAGACTGATTTTAAAAATATGATCTATCGATCAATTATAAAAATGTTCTCACCAGGATTAATTGTGAGCCGAGAAGCTCCGACCACGCTGCCCAACGAATTGCTTATTTCGCACTCGTAGTTTCCACTGTCACTTGATACAGTATTCACTATAATCAATAATTGATCATCAGCGGTGAAGAAATGACGTTCGGTTGCCTGCAAAGGACTGCCGTCCTTCCGCCACGATAGTTCCGGTCGCGGTGATCCACTGGCCATACATTCAAGAACTATCGAACTACCAGCTATGTTGTCTTTGTTTTCCATGGGTCTAACGAATGATGGTGGTTCTGAAAAAAGAAAAATTGGAATCGTTTTGAAAAATTTGTCAAGAAACGAGAATCATTAAAATAGCAATATGAAATAAATTATTTACCGAGAACGGTAAGATTGGCATTGGCGACAATCAGTCCGGCAAGATTTTGCGCCGTACACGAATAGATTCCTCCATCGGTTGTCTTTACGTCGACGATAAAAAGTATCGGATCGGTAGGCATCATGTACATACGTCTTTCCCGAGCAGCGGGAAAATCGTTTCCTCCATCCTTCTGCCAAGCAATCTGCGGCGTGGGTTGACCCTCCGCTGAACACTCAAGTTTCGCCGTTTCTCCAACCTTCATCGTAATATTTTCAGGTTTTTTCGAGAATGATGGGTACACTGTGAAAAAAGTATCATCATAAATATCATAATATTATTATTATAGAAAAAATGAAAAAAATATTTTATCTACTTATTTACATATCATCATTTCATTAGAAAATTATGTACAAATTGAATTTGGAATGAAATTATTTTGTAAAACAATTTTTGACAAACGTAAAATAAAAAAATAGTTACCGAGAACGCTGATTTTAGCTTTGCCTGAATAAGTCGTGCCATAAGTATTATCAACCATGCACTGATATCTCCCAGCGTTTGCATGAGTGACATTTATGAGATTGAGCACGGAAGAGGCTTCTGTGATTCCTTGCTCGGATGAGCTCGAATCGGTCTGAACCGCTGGTCCGCCTCGTAGCTCGACGTTCTCATGTTTCCATCTGAATCGCAATGGTGTATCGGCCGTGCTAGTCGCTCGACAGGTCAAGCTTACATTATCCCCACGTATAGCCATCTGACTCGCTGGTTCCTCGACAATTCTTGGCTTCGGAAATTCATCGCAGGTAAAATTTGCGTGCTGTAGCTGCGCCAATGGCATACCGTGCAACCAATGCGGATAACCGCAGTGAGCCTTAGCGTCGGCATATCGATAACTGCGTAGCCATACGCTCAGCCATTGAAGACCACAGTCACACACGAGAGCCCCTATAGAACGAGACAGATAAAAAGATTCATGAATCAACCAATATTACGCCCACATTGGACCCGTTTGACGCACGTACAGTCCGTTAAAAAGTTTCTCCTCTTAATAAAGTTAATGTCGAGAATAAAATGTTTACACAGTTGATCAAAAAAGTCGTAAAAGTTTCATACTGGTTCACGATAACTATTCATTCGAGAGAATAATAAAATTTGTGTTTACACGATTATGATCAATTTTTGTAAACAAGAGTACACATAGGGGCGTTACGACGATTCTTTATCGGGTATTACATACCAGTATTCATCTTGAGATTCGTGAGGCTTCGCATCGAAGCAAAAGCGTTCTCTTGTATGCTGGTTATGTCGTTGCCAACGAGATCGAGCTCGGTAAGGCTCACTAAACCGGTGAAGGCATTTTTATTGATAGATTTAATCTTGTTCAGCGAGAGATCGAGCCTCAAAAGTTGTCCAAGCGGTACAAAAGCTCCTGTTATATCCTCGACCATGTACGATATCTTGTTATTATTCAGCTCTCTGCAAGAAACAAAAAATGTTAATGAGACATTTATCGCTTTCGCGATAGCATCTGATAAAAGGATCTGGTGATAAATTATACTCACAATACTTGAAGATTAGGAGTATTGTTGAAAGCTCCTTCTGAGATATAAGTTATATTGTTGTGACTTATTCGCAATTTTTGCAACTTTTCCAGATACTGGAACGCACCGCTCGCTATCGAAGTCAACTCGTTGTTCGACAAATCTCTGTATGAAAATAATTATTCGAATATATAATTCAATTGGAGATGTAATTACAGAGAATTATTTAGTTTTTTTTTAAATTTACATACAGCTCAACTATTTCCTTGCAAGGTTCCCAAGCCTGACGATCGATCGTTGTAATTTTGTTGTGAGACAGCGTAAATTTGAGAAGCTTCTCAAGTCCAAAGAGGCCACCTTTCTTAACAACAGTTAGCAGATTAAAATCAAGTTGCAAAACCATAAGATTTTTCAACGGCCAGAAAGCTCCGTCCTCCAAGGTCTTGATTTTGTTCCTCTTCAATCTTAATTCCTCGAGGCTCGTTAGATTTTTTAGACTCAAGGCTTGAATCGTTTTCAGTTCGTTTCTATTAACCTCTCTGTAATTAAAAATCAAACGTTTACATTTCCTCGTAGGCAATTAATTTTTTTCTTCTCATTTCTCGCAACGATTAAAGAATTACTCACAGTACGCGAAGGTTCGTGAGATTGGTAAAAACTTCTTTGACGAGTTGCGTGATGTTATTTTTATTCAAACGCAGCTCCTCGAGAGATGTGAGATTGTCCAGCGAGCCATTCTGCATTAGGACCATTCCGTTCATGTTCAAATTTCTGGTTTGAAGGAAAGAGGAAGAAAAAGAACGGTTCGATTAAAATGATAATGCTCGCCGAAAATTCAAGAGGTTCGATGATTCTCATCGCACGAAGAGGAAAAAAAATCGTTCGCTTTATACTTACAAGTGAGTCAAGCGATTCGGAGCGAGGAAAGAGCCACGTTTCAAGATTCTTATCTTATTCCCGCTCAGATCAAGATTCTGAAGCTCTTTTAGTGGCACGCCATTCAGCCCGTCGATAGAATTGTGCGATCTGTGAAAAGAGATTTAAAAAAAAATCAAGAATGGATAATCGCGTCGACTCGATTGTGCCTCTAATGAGAATCAGAAACATACGAAACTCCTTCCTATTATCCCCAACTCATATTTTATTTATTCACTCACAGACTTAGATGCGTAAGATCCGGCAGGACCGAGAGTTCTGGTATCCGCGTCAGTTGATTTTTGTTCGCCTTGAGTTTCCTGAGTTGCGCCAGATCTGATAGGGCGTTCGTAAAATTGTCGCTCAGCTTGTTCGCGCTCAAGTCCCTGAAAAATAAAAATAATCCTAAATATTGCCAAATACCGAAATAAAATTTTAAAAATAAATTAAACGTTTTTCAAGATTCGGAGTAAATGGATTAAAATTTTTTTTATACTTTTCTGTAAGGAAAAAAATTTGTGAAAAAGTTGGAAAACGCTTTAGCACGTTTACACGTTTTTTCGACTCCTTCATTTTGACGCTTATATGGAGTGCTACTCCGAATATGGTAATTAGACTGTTGCCTTTTAAGTGAGAAGAAAAAGCCTTACAAGGATTCTTGCACTTCCCCTTTTTCATGCACCCTTCTTATACCGTATGAGGCAACAGGTCTGCTGTTGAGAGAATTAAGAATGGGCATAAATCCCTGGGTGTTCACTGTAATGGATCGAGGCGTTTATTCTATTTCGTTTCCGAGTCCTATGACGGAGGATGCTCGCTACGACTCGGCAACGATCGAGACAGCCAATTTCATTTAATTTAAGGACACTTAGCCCATACAGTCGGGATTAAAAATTCAAATCGATCGTGAATATTCCGTGCAATTTTGTCATTTTTTTATTCACTCATTTTTGCGATATCTGAAGTAGATTCAAATTCTGTTTTTATTTAAAATTCAGATTTTTATAGAACTTTCAGAATCGTATTTCATTTTTTGCAAAAATTATTTATATCTGACAATGAGATGTTGAACCTGTAATAAAAACAAATTTATACAAATGAAAGTTTGTTGTGAAAGTAGAAACAAAAATTTGATCGCAATAGTGATTTTCTCCTTTTGAAATATTAATATTAGAAAAAAATGAATTTATAATTTGATAGGAAAAAAATTTAGTCCATTTTGCAGTTGAGAGATTGTGCAATTGGCATGAAATATATTCAGTTCTTAGATTTATTCATGAGCCAGTCAAAGGCGCATCGATTTTAAAACAATTTTGATGGGTGTAATTGATAAATTGTTCCGCCTATCCTGAATGGCGTATGGATAGTCTGCCTCGAATATGCATACCGTCTCGAATGTCACATTGTATCCGGTGTTGAAGGAGAGAATGAACGATCAACAGGGCCAATAAATTAACATGAATAGGCTGATAAAAATTGACAGTTGTATCAAGGTATGTCAAGACCTTGTCACATTTATGGATTTTCAATTGAAAAATGATCACAGCGTCTTACTCGGTGAGGCATAAAATGTAAAATCTATTCTTGTGGCTATTGCATTCCTTGAGAGTACGATACAGACCAACCAACTGTGTCTGACTGTGCTTTGTTCATCAGTAAAAATAATTTCATACCATGCTAAGTTAATAATTAGTATTTTTCATGATTAAACGAAATTAAAATCTTGCATCGACTTACAAATTTTCCGTCCACGGCGGTAGACCGCTGGGTGCTCCGATCAACTGCAAACCGCTGCAGTCGACGAAATTTCCGAAGCAGGAACATTCCACGGGGCATTTTGCGTCGATTTTTTCCCCGCGCACGATTACGTGAAAATCCACAAGGAGAATCACAACGAGGATGAAAAACTTGATTCTCGCGTGACACCGAGACATTTGAGCTAACAAAATTTTTGGAGTCGACATTATAAACGCTCAAATCCTTTATCACCAAGGCTCAAGAGAGAAAAGAGTTTATTTAACGATGCAAAAAAAGAGTTCGTCGTTGCAACGTGTCTCTATTTGTTTTCGTGTAAATCACTAAACACTCGCATTTCTTGTAAACAATCGCTCGTATTTTTCATTTTTATAAAATTGCGCGAGAACTTCGTGCGAAACAGATGAAACTCGCATTTTGTTGAAGATTAAAATCCAATCGAGGAGAGAGTAAGATTTCTCGGGTGTCTCGTTCACCTTTGCTAGCCGCGTCTCTCATAAATCGATTCAAAACAAATATGCTTCAACAGCCTGACACACCATGATGACGCCTACACAACGACTGTGGTCATCATCCTCTGATCCTCTACTGGACTCTCCGACCGCACACACGCACACCCACGACCAATTCGCTTTCAGTTTTCCAACGTAAGATGTCTCGCCGATCGTCTCTCGCGCCCTCTCAAACGCACTTCACCGTAAGCTCGTTATGTATTTTTTTTTATTTCAGCATTATGAAATAACAATATAATTCATGCGCAGCGTATAATTCGCTATTATTCAGGGCACAGGGCACAAATATTCAGATCGCGATGAAACTCTTGAGTCGGAGCAAACCGCGCTCCGGACTATCCGTCAGCCCGTGAGGAATTTTTCCTCTTCACACTCGAATAATCACGAGTTGGGGTGTCAAGTTTACACGCCATAGCTGTTTTGTTAACCATCGAAAAAAGAGGGGAGAAGGGACGATCCGTTCCGAGTGTGTGTACAATGCTTTTATTGTACTCGTAGCTTGGCACAATATAAGAAAGGTTTCGGAATATAAAGGATCTCACGTCCCTCCGAAATTCCGATTGTCCACCCAAATTATTGTTATTATACGACGAAGCGAGAAACGCTTCGTGTTTTATTTTTTTCCTCTTCGTTTTTTCCTTCTTGTTTTCTAACACTTCTCGAGGAACTTTGACGACGAATGATAATTTGCACGAAAATACTTGCGATTCCTTAACCTTAAAATCGAACGAATTCCGATCGAGGCGATTACTCAATTCACACTTGCCTCGCGATTATCAAGGGTTTTTAAACCAGTACCTGAAGATTAGGCACGGACTTGGGGTCGCGAGTTGACTTTTTTTTTTAACACACCACAGACACTCACGATCGCGCGAAGCCTACGAGACGTTCACGTCTTTTCTTGTATTCAGAGAGTCATATAAGGTAATAAAGCGAAACGAATTCTCTCGCGGTCCGCCGTCGATCCGACACGGCTCTCCACAAATGTCTCTCCCCGCGATGCTTATACACATTACTACACTACACATCCGAAGATGTGTGGGGATTCGCACGCTAAAGCAGTTCGCCTTGAGTTGAATCCACACAATGAGACGAGAATCTTCGGTTCCCGGAATTCGAACTCGGTAGATCAAATCGTCGTTGACGAAAGTTCTTCGCTCAGGCGAGAGATGGCGCTAGTATCGATTTCCACACGGTGGATGACGTCACAGCTGCTTTCAAAAATTGTAAATTGTTTTCCTTTTTTTCAAGTATTTCCTTTATAGCGAAGAAATAAATTACAAATTTCGTTTTTGTTACTAAATATTTATATTTTGTATTAAATTCCTATTCATGTATTTATATATCGTCAACAAATTACTATTTTCACAGCTCCATACTTCCCATTCGAACCGAAAACTTAAACTAGCAATATGAATATAATTAGCCAAGCTTTCGTACACGTTGAAATGGTACTCGCTTATGATTCTAAACCGTTTATATATATGTATGTATGTATTATATATATATTTCTGAATCTTCGTTCTGATTTTATTTTGTCTTTCGCAGAATGGTAACGACCTCTCTTAACCGTGCACTTATCGAATAATCCGCAGATCGTATAATAATAGTTCATATATATAATATATATTTTTATGTTTATAATCAAGAGGCAGGCGTAAGGGGAAACGAGCGTGTCGGGTCCAACGAATCCAGCAAGTGACCGCAAATGACCGCCACAATTATTATAATATGTATTTTCGTCTGTATTTCTTAAAACTCTCAATGCATGCTATGTGATGTCGTCATATGTTTTTGATCCTCAGAGTCAAAGTTGACTCAGTCGTTATTTTGTTTTTTTCTCAAAAGCCCTAATGTGTACATATTGAAGCTCTTATTATAAAATTCTCATTAATACACGGAACTTACTATCGTCGTGATTTTCTGAAATGTACTTTGTTTAATATTTTTTTATTTTTTCAACATCGGGGCTGCGCTATGCGAAAGGAAAAATATGCTTTATACAGCTTTAATCTTATTTTCTGATCGATAAACCCTTCCATCGTGAATTTAGAGATGGGCAGAGGTTCGAATGAAAAATGGCTCGAAATACTTTTTTCCAAGCAGACCAAGCGCGCGTAATTTTCAAAAAATATTGTTATATCGATTTTTTTACATTATCAAAATAATTTTTTATTCGTTTTTTTTTTCTCTTTTCCATCTCTTTCCTCCATTCGTAAAAGTACTTTCAATCATTTTTCATTCCAATGCCGAGGGAAGAAAGTTTGCTTATCGCGAGACTCGTCGTTCGAGGAATATTACAAGTAAAACAAAAAAACAAAAGTTATTTCTCTCATTGAATGTAAACGCCTTGGGGACAGGCAACGCAGGACGTTATTCTCTATTCCCTTTTATTTTAATCTATATTCATTCCCGCTGGGGGGACGAATTTACATCGTTGAAAAAAGATATGCTTTGTTTCACTTTGCATCATATTCTTTATATCGTAACAAGCGTCGACGTACGATTGTAGTTTCGAACATTTCCATTCTGATCATTACTGTTTCTTAAAAAAAATGTCATCCGGATGACCGGAACGATGACGTCCGCAAGGATGAAACTTGTAAAAAAAAAGTATGGTTCTCAAATTAATGATTTCGACATTTTGATGATTCTGAATCGCCCATCTCCGAGCTCATAATTTACATCTTTAATCGGCTTTACGTATTTTCATTACGCAATAGCTTCAGCCGTTCGGTCGACGCGGTTACTACAGTATTTACACGTAGATTGCGCGAGACGGGCTCAGGATCGTAAAATACGCGAAAGTTAACATCCGCGTTGCAGAGCGCATCGACACATTAAAAATTGAAAGAAAAAGCAATGCGAACGAAACATGATTCGTGGGAGCTCCAAAATTTGGCGAGATTTTTTTTTTCTAGCTTCTTCGTTCTCCTAAATCGACGATTATCACTAGTTGATCGCTTCGCTACTTTCCTCTCGTTTATCCAGAAATATTATTTACACGAATTCAGTCTGACTCGATTTCTATCACTAACACGTTTATATCTCGAGGGAAAATTAGAATCTTAGTCTATAGACTACATTTGATTCTTGTCCCTTCGTCTCTCTCTAGATTCGATCGCAGCGTTTTAAAAATCATCGAAATTTCTTCTTTTCTCAAGATTGCTCATTTTAACAGAAGAATCGTGAACGAGCGAGGGAAAAGCGTTCGACGCTTCTTCAAAAGTTTTTCTCCGATGAAAACTCTAGTACTCGCTTCTCGTCGCGTTACACGATGAGAAATCCTTTGACGAAACATTAGTCCAGGTCGCCGATCATCGGAATTTCGCCAGCAGTTAGTCTCTCCGTTTTTTTTTTTTCGTTTCAAAAGAATAAAAATATCGAAATATTTCTCGCGCCTCGTTAACGTTCAACCAACCACTGGCGATTTTTCTTCAGCGTTTGTCATTCGGTCATTAAGTAGTGGGATGGTAAGAGTTGATAAGCGCTGCATCCACGGGCTCCATGCACGACGGACACGTCAGAGATCTCAGAAGCCAGTCATCTATGCACACTGCGTGATAAGTGTGCATGCAAGGTAAATAGCGTACAGCCTCGCCGATCGTTAACTCCATCATACAAATAACGCATTCTCCTTTCTTTGTTCCATCGTATTCTCTTGTTGGCAAGTGTTGGATCAGTCCGATGCGCTTGGCAATTTTCATCTGCTGCTCCTCCTCGCTTAGGGTTCCTGAATTTATTCCACTTCTGGGAGACATGACCACGCCGACTCTCAAATTGTCAGTGGCATTCAGATCCGTCGACTGAAGATATCCAGCTCTGTACACGCGCGAAGGATAATAACGTTCTGGGACCTCCTGTAAATTTCAATTAATTAAAAAAAAAATTTCACACACTTGGAACATTTTTGTTGCAGAAAAAATCGTTTTTTTAGAAAAAGTCAAGCACAGGTTATTTTCGTATCATTGTGTAAGCTTTAAATTCTGTGTTTCCTCATTTTTTTTACTATTACTTTCCAAATGATAAGGTATCTCAAAATACAAATAGAATCTTATCAGTTGATGAGAAGACCCTTGGGAAAAATTTCGTTTAAAAATGGTGAAGGAAAGCTTGGAAGAATTCAATATTGTGTTACAGACGTTTATCTCTCCCCTCTCAAGACATTTAATTGTGTTTCCACCAATTGCAAAAATTGTAGAATACAGATATAGACACTTTAACCGTTAGACAATAGAGTCGTAGAATGACTAATCGTAACAACGTCGATCAAGGACACGAGAAAAAAAATAAAAACCTGCTTGACGAGTGAAAAAACTGGAAGCGACAAATAGAAAGAAAATTTCGTCAATTACATTGAATATCGGTCGGATGGGCTCTCGGGACGACGTTCCTGTAACCATCGAATCCGGACTATTACTCAGCAATGTAGCATTGTCCTGTTGCCCGCCGTTGCTTTTCAAACAATTTCCCATTGTCACTGTTATGGTCCCGAACGAGAGAAAAAAAATTAAAATACGCGCTCGAAACGCGAATCAGATAGCTCGAGAACGCGACGAGAAGTTGTACTTTTCCTTCGTCCCGAGCTCTTTGTGAATCTTGAAAAAAAAGTGACGTATAAAAAAGAAGGAAAAATAAAAAGATTTTATTGAAATCGACGCGATCACAATGTCAGACGACTTTCCATGGCCGCACGATATTTTTTTGTTCTTCTCTTTTGCGTTTCTCGAGACACAAAAGTCTCGTGGTAAGAAACGAGCAAGAGCGATTCTCATTTACGTGAAAATGATCACTTTTCCTTTATTCCTCGATTTTCCGTTTCTCAAACGCAATCCATTTTACGAATCCGGGCACGCTCGCGGTTTTGTCGAGGAACGACATTTATCAATTTTTCTTTTACGCGACGAATTGTTGTTGCGGAGAGGACCACATCTTCTGTCACATACTGTCACAGAGCATAGGCCACAGCTGAGTGCCCCTACGCAGCGTACGCGCGATTACACTGCTGAGCGACGAATATACGTGTAACGAGCGCGCACTACGTTTACGATGTGCGGGGAAAAAAAAACTACGCACACAAAAAAGCGTTCTCCTGCATGATCTTTTTTTCGTACGTCCCTTCTTCGTGTCAGAACTCGGTCGGTTCTATACGCTCATATTGCTTTGGTCACGAGGTTTTTTTTTCTCTTTATTTTCCATAAAAAGTGGGGGTAGACGGAAAACTTGGTCGAGTGTTTATTTGTTTTTTTATCGAGGAATTGATTCACTATGTCATCTGTCGAGGACTTTCAAAAACTTTGGTACGAGACGAATGTTCGTAGATGGCTCAGTTGATTAATTCCAACAATGGTGTGTTGGAGATGTCAGTAAACTCCGAATTGTCGACGTCTCGTCGACTGCAAAATGCATCAAATATTTCCGCTATTTCGGAGCGTAAAATATCAGGAATAAACGCATTGTAAAAAATATCAAAAATGGAGCGAGGATCTCTGGCAAAGGTCTCGAAGGACTTTTTCACGACGATCGATGGTGAATTGAGTCTATCAAGAGGAGACTATTTTCTGGTACGAATTCCTGACGTTTCATTCATCGAATTAAATATCAACAATACGGAGCGGATATTATTACGTCGCTGTATGATAACGAATTCTTGTTACAGATACACAGTGTTATAGATAAGCATTGGTATTATGGCGAATCTCGTGAAAGAAGGGGCAAATTTCCGTCCAATCATTTACACAAAATTGATCCACCCGATATTCAAGAATCAGAGAATCTCTTTATTTCTATAGCTGCTTTTCAAGGCGAACAGTCAGGAGACTTATCTTTTGGTGAAGGTAAACGGTTCGTCGATTATTTGATATCACCGAAGAAAACAAAATTCTTTACAATGAGTAATAGATGAGAAAGATATTTCTGTCTTCAGGGGAATTCATAATTGGCACTCGACAGGTTGAAACAAATTGGTACTCCGGTTACATAGGTTCAAACAGGCAAGGAATATTCCCAATTTCTCACGTTTGGAAACTTGATAATTCAATACTCAAGGTAGAAAGACAAATATTTAATTCTTAGGAAAATTTTATATTAATTTTAACAAAGTAACAATGTTCAATATTCATTATTATTATTAATTGTATTTTAGAGAACAAGTTATAAAAAACCCATGCAAAAGCAAGCACGAGTAAACACCTCGTTAAAAGCTCAATTAGATGAAGAATTAGATCTGACAGAAGGTGAAATTGTGACAGTGTTGGAAGTATTGGAAGACGGTTGGGCTCGCGGCAGAAAAGAAAACGGCAGAGAAGGAACTTTTCCCGAAGCTTTTGTATCTTACTTAGAAAGTGTAGACATGGATCGTCCACACGAATCACTCAATCATCCAGGAAGTTCGTCCGGTCACAGTTCTATTGACTCTGATTATATGCCGAGTTCGAGTCACAAAAACAAATTCAATGATTTTAAAAATGTTGGTCATGCATCATCAATGAGCAGTTTTGAGGATCCGGTACCAAATTACTACGATCTTTTCCCCAAAGCATTACCCAGAAAGTCACAAACATTGAACAGCTTTGGCTCGTCTCAGCCATCCATCGAAATTTCAGAAGTACTGGCCGACGATAATTTGAATCCTCTTGGAGTTCAGCCATATGCGATTACGCTCTTTCCCTTCAAAGCTCAATTTCCAAACGAGCTGAGTTTCACTGAGGGTGAAGTTGTTCATCTCGTGAAGCACTTAGACTCGGAATGGGCCGAGGGAACGATCGACGATGCTCGAGGCTTCTTTCCTATCTCTTACGTCAACATAATCGTCGACTGCACGGACGTGAGCGAAAATGAAACGGAACGATCTTCTAACGAGGCAGAAACTAAATCGCAGGATCGTTTAGAAGTTGGCTCGTTGGTCAAAGTCGAGTACACGTTTGACGCCCAGATGGATGGTGATATGAGCGTTGTCGAAGGTGAGATCGTCACAGTCGTCGAAATGGCAAACGATGATTGGGTGAGCGTAAAAAATTCTCAAGGAGCGATAGGACTTTGCCCTCGTGCTTATCTCAATTCCGAAATCCAACAACCAACGGAGGCCTCGAATGAAATCCTCGAGTATGACCAGCTCGAAGATTTCGTTGTTATGAGAAGGGAGGAAAGGCCGAAGAACGATGAAGCACCAAAGAGGCTCTCAGAGCCTCATCGACCAGCTCCGCCCGCTCCAGCTCCAGGACGGACGCCTTTAATGAAACAGTCGATGACTGAAAAACCCTCCCATGCAGAAGCGTGCAACGATGAAGGATCTAGCGAGATTAGTCCAACGCTCTCGGAAAAACAAAAGCGTGCTGATAAAAGACAAAACGTTATTTCGGAGCTCGTTATTACAGAAAAAGAGTATGTCCGAGATCTCAAGGTCACGTACGAAGTTTTTAATCTTCACAATCCGTGTCTGCTGGAGTCTCGAGGCATCGACGTCGCAACTCTTTTTGGAAATATGCTCGAAGTTATACAGGTTGCTGAAGAACTGTTGGACCTTGTACTGAGAGCGATGAAAGGCTGCGACGAAGATTTTCAAACAATTGCACCTTGTTTCTTAAAAATGTCAGATAAAATGCAATCTATTTATGGAAAATACTGTGCAAATCATGAAGCTGCGTTATTCTTGCTGAAAAAGGTAAAAAGAAAAAAAACATGAAAGTTTATGAAACCGCACACTAAGTCACAAGTACAATTAATTCTAAATAAAATCTTTTTATTTTTCAGTACGAAAACGAAAGAGATATTATGAATATATTCGATAAAGGTATCGAGACTCTCCGACGACAAGTTGCCTGTTTTGACATGAGCTCCATCTTGATAAAGCCTGTACAAAGGATATTAAAATATCCGCTCATGTTATACGAACTAATAAAGGTAAATATAAGGATAGAGAACTAGAAACTGTTTTAACAAAATATAAAAAAGTGAGAAATTAATAAATTATTTTACTTTATTGCAGTGTACCGAAGAAACTCACCCAGATCGTAAAGGTATCGAAGAAGCCTGGACCGCGATGACTCAGGTCGCTTCTCGTATAAACGAATTCAAGCGGCGAAAAGATTTGGTGACGAAATATCTCGACGAGGACAACACTCTCATGCGAAAGATGTCAAAATTGACAATGCATTCGGTTGCTAAAAAATCGAGTAGATTAAGCGCAAAATTGTCAGCAACTTTAGGACTCACCAATTTATCTCCTGATCCAATTTACGATGACCTGGAACGAAATTTCAAGTCGTTGGAGAAATGCACTTGGCTTCTGGCCAAAGATGTTGAGCAGTGTATAAGTTGTCTAACCGAGGAAGCGCGGTGCGGGGAAGTATTGGCGGATTCTCTGAAGCAGTATTACGCTGGCACGTCCAACAACGAGATAAGTCGATACGGACATACTCGTTCAATGATTCAAACGAACTACGTCCAAAATCTAAGAGCTACGATCGATCGATGTGTCAATGGGCCGGTAAATTCTCTGATAACGCTCCTCGAGGGACCGGCTGTTTTAATCACAAAAAGATACGACAAACTCTTGGATTACGACAACGCTATATCCAAAAGCGACAAAAATAAGGAGTCGAAAATTGTAATAATCTAATAGGAAAAAGTAGAAAATATTTTTTAAATTTTCTTCCGGTTTTTTCTGTAATTTTTGTCAGATGATTTGTGACAACAGAATTTTGTTTTCAAGGCTCAGGATGAATTGAACGTTGCTAAAACGAATTTTGAGGCACTGAATCAACAATTACTGGAGGAGTTGCCAGTCCTTATCGACGCTGCAACTGAAATCTTGACAAATTGCATAGGATTTTTTGCATACACTCGCAAATTGCTCAATGGCAGAACGATGAAAAGTTATTTAGCGTTGTCGACGGTAAAATCAAAATTGTCCTTTTCGCATTTGAATATGTTTATTCACGTTTCCCTACTTAACAGAACAATATTTTGAAATGTAATGTTTTTTTCAGTCCGCAACGCAGGTATCGCCCCAGGACATTTTCGAGTCATTTCTCGTGAATCACAATCTCGTCTGGAATCAAATAAATCGAACAACTTTCGGTGAAAGACTTCCGAACGTATCGGACTCACCGGTCGCCTTGTGCCCTCAGGATGAGAGACAAAAATTGACACTGAGGCAGCGATATCCACCGAACAAGCTTTACGTAACGAAACAAAATATCCCGAGTACATCGTCCCTCGACTTAGGCGTTACGAAAGGCACTCTCGTTGCCGTCATAAAGGAACAAGATCCCGCAGGTGATCCGACTCGATGGTTCGTGGACAACGGAGTGGCTCAAGGATTTTTACCCGCTCGTGGACTACAACGCGTCTCTCCGGC
Organism: Cremastinae sp. B BG-2022a; assembly: GCA_030522605.1. NCBI lineage: Eukaryota > Metazoa > Arthropoda > Insecta > Hymenoptera > Ichneumonidae > Cremastinae sp. B BG-2022a. The sequence goes on along the minus strand of JAPYYX010001307.1, from coordinate 9,431 downwards.
TGATGAACCAATTCGACCGAGTCATTCGAGTCATTCGAGTCAATCGAGCATCGACATGACTGACAACGCTGCAAGCATGCCCGATCTTATGTCCCTCGATTCCCCAGAAAAAGTTCCTTCGCGCAGTTTGCTGGCGAACTCGCAATCAAGTTTCTATGTGAACTTAACTTCTGAGACACCACCGCAACGTTACGAAAATATAAAGCCGCAGGTTGGTTACTTATTTGTTTATGTTTCGGTTAATTCGGATGTAATTTGTCTTAATAATTTATTTTAGTATTATGTTGATTATTTTGTTTCAGTTTTTTTACGCATTGTACGATTTTAAATTCGAGAAAGAAGGTACCCTTTCGGTATCGATGAACCAGGCTCTCAAGCTCATAAGGCCTCACGACGAGCATAAAAACGACGAGTGGTGGCTGATGGAAGATCGTTTCGGGAATCAGGGTTACGTGCCACGAAATTATTTAACAAAGGGCAAAGATACGTAATCTCGAGCTTATTCGGCAGAACTGTGATCGAAAGCCATTTTAGTGTTAAATTTATTTATTTAATTTTTGTAAATCTTCGTATACTCTTAAATGGCTATAATTGCAGTAGTTAAAGAATGCAAGTTGGCAAATCGCTCGAAAACCAAACACGAAGTAAGTTTCTCAGGAATGAAAAACGCTGCGCTTGCTTTTAATATGTTGGTTGTATTGTTCATCATTTTCATTGAATCAACTTTAAATCATGTTTGTTAAAAAAAGATGTATATATCGATTTCTCTCAACTTGAGCACCGTTTACAGAATTTATATTTAATTCTATCGATCGAGTTGCATACATCGTGCTTCTTATTGCATGATGATATGCTGGCAGTTTTTTACTTGGGGGTACAAATGTCTCTACAAAATCGGGCTAAGAAAGTTACAGAATTTATTGTGAAACAATATTGAAATTAGTACTTAGAGAAATTTTGCGGTAACTCTCTAATGTATGTATATGAAGTATATAAATATGTATGTACAATCGTGAATTTTACAGGTGGTTATTTACACTTTATTGAAATATTTACACATTGTTTTGTTATTGTCGAATACATGTAAAAAAGACCAATAAATGTGATTATTTGTAAAATTAATAAAATCTTTAAAAAATATATATTTTTGGTTATAAATTACGTTTCAACAATTATACTAAACACGAATATAATCCGCAATAAAAAAATGTCTCTGAAATAACTTAAACCGTTTTTCATTTCAATACTCAATAAAATACATTGTTTCTTCAATCACAAAATCTTGGAGCCTGTCTGCCAAATAGTATCTTTGAGATAAGCGCCGTCCCAAGGATTTGCCGAATATTCCTCAATTTTACTTTTGAAGCCTAATTGGCTAGCGAGCACGTACTTTAATTCAACGTTTTTCAATTCGGCAATTAGCATGTGCATTTTTTCCGTCATTTGCCGGGTGATTGTTTTTTCCGACCGGTACCTGGTAAATAAACAAATTTTTAATGAGACAATGCCTTGTATATTTTTATTTATTTTATGAAACTATAGTTATATACCGATTAGCGCAATCTTGGACGATGGTAGGCGTCAGAAGATTGGAGGCTAAAAAATCTTTGAGATATCGCGTTTCTCCGTTGATTATGACATGATTGTAAAGCGCGACTGACCAATCGCCGTGGTAATTGTAAGCCTGAACGAGTATGAGAGCTTCAGGCAATGTTAGATCCGTACAGATGGCTCGGCTTATTTCTTCGGGAGTCAAATTGTAAAGACAAATTGCTTGTTGGTTTTGCGGGATGTTTGCTAGTAAAGACATCTGCAAAGCTGATAGCTGAGCTTGATGAGAGCAATGACTCGCCAAATTCAATTTACTGTCCTGTAAAAAAAAATTAAATGATTTATTTGTTCTCTGTTAACAATAAAATTTTCGATTTTATTTAGTACTCACTTGAATATAATATTCTGTGGCGTGAGTAAAATTTTCAATGACCGTTGCCAATTTTTTTTCAACATTTTCGTTTTTCGTGAGTTTTAATACTAGTGGCTGCCACGATGACGTTTTCGGTGCATTTTTTTTCGCGTCTGCTAAGAGTTCGTTTATAATTTCTTTAGCTTCGTTTTCCCATCGGCACGCGATCTCGTTGTACAGCATAAAGTGTAGAGCAACGAGGCTAAAAAGATCTCTGTCGTCCGGACATTGGCGTTTGCAAAATTCCAATACAGCTGTTTTCAATCCTGGAATCTGTGAAAACAATTTCAGAATAAGATTTGTGACTAATCGTGAATTCCAGTTCTTTTTTCTTCACGAAATCTTTACCTTGTCCAAACCTTTCCTCAATAAGAACTCAAACTGGTCGTTTTCCTTTAACATTTGAAATACGTAATTCATCTCCGTGAATCGTCCAAGACCCGTGACCAGTCGCACCTGTCCAAAGTATACAAAAATCAACGTTAAAAAAGATAAACACGAAATATCTAATTTCTATACTTACAAGCAAACTCCATTGGCTTCGTTTTTGAAGAACATATGCGAGGTGGTGAGCCTTCCTCAAAATCGCTGCAATGCCCTCCATGCTACAGGACCCGGAAAAACAGTCGTGAGAACGGATCAAAAGTTCAACCGCCACTTTCAGTGTCAAGACTAAAGAAAAGAAAAATGTTTCTTATCTCAAAAAAAAAGAAAAAATAATTTAAACACTATCTTATTTGTTCATCGAACCATTTCTTCGTTCGCCATGGGATTGTCCCAAACTCGTGCTCGCAGTTCTGAGCAATTCCCATCCAAGGAGCGGAAGATCATTGCAGAGATCGATTATAGCTTGGATGCTTTTTTCAAATGAATTTCCCCACATTATCAAAGTATCCTCCTGACATTCTGGTTAAAAAATTGTATTAGAATTAAGCCGTTAATTAATTGTATTAGATTATTACGATATATTGAACATTTTTACCTATTGTTCGAGGAATGTTGTCTACGATTTCTTCCCCAAGAAATTTAGCAACCGTTTCATTCTTCATACGATACGCAATGATTATATCACCGATTAACTCCAATTTGGGCTCCCAATTGTTGTCAACAACTTCGCGGAGCAGTTGCAGCGGATCATCCAGGATTATAAGCGATGGATAACTTCTTCTTAGATAAATAGATAATTTCATGCACAGCATTATTCTGGTGCCCAAGAAAAGTCCATGCTGTAGGCCGTTAACGAGTTTTTCAATTGTCGAAAGAGTTTCCCATTGGGTATTTTGAATCATAAGTTGACTCGAATCGTTTTCGATATCGACCGATGGCGACGGAGACGCTGAAAATTTTGTTCGTCTGTATTTTCGCTTATAATTATTAAAAAAAAATATCTATTGGATAATTACAAGTGAAGACTGATGAAATTTTCCGGGACCCACGGTTCCACAGTTTTTTAACTTTTATTTTAGTCTCGGACACCAACATTTTTTGTTGGGTCGTTAACTGATAAGGGGAGACTTCGCCCTCGGCCAAGCACAGGCACAGCATCAAAGTTGACAGATCCTGAGTATAAACGTTTAAAATTTTAAATCACCTGAATAATCAGTAATAGAAAAATTATTATCAAACATTTACCCGATGCTTGTAATTGAAAATTGTATTTATTCGGAGAGCGGTTAGTAAGTCTCCCCCGTCTATGAAACGATTTATCAATGACTCGATCGACGATTCATCTTTTTCATCCATTATCCAGTCCTTCACTGTCACACTGGATGTAACAGCTAACAATTCATGTTTTAATTTGTTGAAAAGTTCCGATTTGCAATCCACGTCTATCGCATCAGGACCAGCGAGGATACAAGATTTCCACATGGCCATTTCTACGTAATCGAGAACCTCTGATTCCGAATCGATCGACCGTAAAGTCTCCAACGCCAGTTTAAATAATTCATACCTGGGAAAAATATTCCATCATTGAAAACGATTCGAAATCATTTGATTAATTTTCGAATATTAAGCATTACCGTTCTTTGTGGTCCTTAATTCTTTCGGTATAATCAGCAAGAAAGAAGGAAGTCTCGTTGATCGTGGCGTTATACTTTTTAAAATCTTCGGCACTATTTTTCCAAAGCGACAAATCGATTTTTCCATTTTCCTCCAAGCACCGATCGAATTCATTCCGATACTGAAATCATACAAGTGAACAAATTATAATTAAAAAATGTTTGGAAAGTATAATAAAAGTGAAAAATTGGATCGAGTATTACTTTTGTGACAAGAATTTCCGAACAGTCGTAACCAACTACGCTTGATACTTGGAGAGCGTTGGTGAAATCGCCAGCCCTGACAAGCTCGTTTATGCATCGTTTGATTTCCTTATCAACAGAAGAGGTCGTCTCGGTTATATTAATCGATGAAAAATTAAAAGTCGTCTTCGTATTCGCGAGAATGATGATAATATCCAAGATCACGACAACATTTAGCGACTTCAAATGAAGAATTTCGTTAACTTTGCACGCGATGAGAGTTTCGAGAAATTTCTTCTGCAGATGTGTACTCAAGAGACACTTTGCGAGTACCATTATGGTGCACTCCATGGCGACGGAGATGATCCAGTAATAATTGTGAAGATAATAATTGTCTTCGGTGCTGTCCCAATCGAAATGCGTGTTGCAATGGAGACTTGAGCAGCTGTGTACAAAATCCCTCAATTTATCTTCACTAAGTTTGAAGTCTCCAAAGCTTATAAATTGAACTAAAAATTCGAAGTAATCGCAGAGTAGGTTGTCTTTCATAAAAATGTGGAATCCTCGACTGACAGTGTTCACGTACTCGAGAGAAAAAATTTGCGAAATGAGCTCAAGAACTCTTCGCGCAGACCAGATCTGCTCCAAGAAACATGATGAAAATTCGTCCGTGATCCTTTCATCGTCGGCCGAAATGATGAGCCAGGCAAAACAGTAAGCAGATGTTGAGTAAGGCTCGTAGCATGCAGCCAGAACCGTAAAGATTGGGCATTTCGTCAATTTTGCGGCGTTCAACAAAGCAGCAGGAGGATCCTGACTCTGATGACATTCGAGGATGATCTGCCAGATATCGCTTGTATCATCATAACTCGCTTCAACATGTGGCAATTGACTGAGTCTGGACGAGTCTTCATCCCGTGAACATGAAGTGTTGTTCAAAGCAAGCAAAACGTGTTCGCGCATACTTTGATTCCTGAATTCTTTTGCGGTCTCGAGAACTTGTTCGATCGAGTAGGCGAATAAGTGCGCAACAAAGAAGAACTCGAACCAGAAATTGTTGCAAGCCAAAAATCGAAGGAAATAGCAGGGCGGAGGAGAGTGATGTACTCTGGCAAACTTCACAATTATTTCCCAAGATTTTAGAGCCTTAAAAAACTCGCTCGTACTCCTGATAGTCTCGACTTTGATCAAAGTTTGAAAACTATTTTCCAACAACTCCATAATCGTCGCAAGAGTTTTGTGACTGCTCGGAGTGATAGTTTGAAGTGATTCGTAGATTGAGATGTTGAGAGCTTTAAACACGTAATCCGCCGCGGTCAGATGAAGTCTTAGACATTGAGAGCTGACGTCCAGCATCTCGATGAAGGCGATGCAGGCGCACGTTATCTCCTGGTTATCCGAATTCTCCAGTGCAAAGGCGTGAGCGCAAGATGCCGCTTGGTATTTCAGGTTCGAGAACGTATCGTCTTGTGATTTTTTATGCTGATGCTGAAACACATGAGCAGCCATGCTCGGCCTCGCCTGTTTCAGAAAATAAATATACGTCAGATTGTCGTCGCGTCCGTATTTTTTGATGAAATATTCACTCATGAAATTTGGTTTCTCTTCTCCAGTACACAGTTCCTGAAGTCTACGTCCATTCAGATGTTTGTATCCATCCAATAATTCATAGACCATCGTATAATCCGGTGTGTTGAGCTTAGAATTGTCTACATTTTTTAAATATGGAAGCTTTTGCCACGATTCTAAGAGAATATCAGCAGGTATTATTTGCGAATCGATTTTCAATCCATCTGGAGAATCGAAAATTTGCTTCAGTTCCGTCTCTTCATTTCGATTCAATTTTTTGTATTCGAGAAATGCCAAAGTCAGTACAATCAATGGGTTGTTTCGAAGATACTGATCGTAGTCATCACTCAGCGTTTTCGCATTTTCAATGATTCCTCTTTGTACGACTGTCTCGTCATCACACGAATTGTCACATATCTCAGTTAATAAAGAATATACTTTTTTCCCCTGAGATTCCTGAATGCTATTTCGATCGTTTTCATTCACTGTCTGATGATACAAAATCGAAAATAATTTATGTTCAAAGTTTTCACGATCGATGTTGCAAACTTCGTGTGCCATTATTTCTGAAAAATGTTTCGGTGTCTTGCAATTGCTGAAGAGTCTCGATAACGTTGCTCTCACATCGGTTCGTTCCGTTTTCATGAATACTCCGAACCTAGAAATACAGATTTAAAAATTAAAACGAAAATGTTTTCAATACTCAATTTGTAACAAATTCTTTGAATTTACCCAGATAGACGATTCAGTACTAATTCTTTGACCGGTTTCGTAGCAAAGCTCGTGCAAACGTGATCTACCATATCCTCGCTAATTTTCAGATTTTGAAAAGCGTTTTCTAAAAATTCGTCGGATGGCTTCTCCGCGTCTCGCAGAATACTATAATTTATGTCTATCCAACGTAAAATCAAGTCAATTCTATTCGTACGTAGTAGATAATCCCAGAGAGTGAAACTTTTCAGCTTGTTCAGTAGATAAGGTTGTTCTATATAAAAATATAGGTCTGTGACGAGAGCAGATTGAACATCTTCAGGCATTTCAGAAACTTCCTGAATAGAGACATCCTCCATCAAAGTATTTTGACATCTGGGAACCAATGAAAAAAATTATTTTCTTTCTACTCTGATCTTCCAAGAGGTAAATTTTCAAAATGAATTTTTATACCCATTTCGCTCTTCGAATAACTTAATACTGTTTATAAGATTCCAGGCCTCTTGATATTTCTCTTCGAAACCATTATGAGCTATCACATAATCAGCTAAACGTTTTTGCAGTTTTGGTTCTTTGCATGTAATACATTTGTCTACGATAAATTGCAGAACATCTTTGCCCTGCAAAAAAAAGTGTATTTCAGTGATAAAATTTTGTTTTTTGTAGGTAGTCAATAACTTACGGTGTTCTTCATGATATGAGAGGCTCTATGAATTTGCTCTTTATTCAACATTTCCTCAACCCATATATCCACTTCATCGCTGAAATATTTCTGAGCTTCGGAGACACGACAATGTCTCCTGAAAGCCAAGCATTTGTATGCCAGCTGAATGTGAGTCCCCTTTGCCGAAGCCTCTCTGACAACTTCTCGGTCTCCATGAGTGCTCCATCCTGACCAGACACCCGCCGCCTCTCCAGGGATCAAGCACTCCGCAGGAATTTCCGTGACAAACTCCATTTTTTCTCGATCTCATTAGTGACAAAATCAATTTTCCTTTCAACCTGTAATTATAATTTATTTGCTGAATGCAAAGAAAAAAACAGTCTTTAAAAAACTGAAACTAATTAGAAACAGCTAAGTAAAGTTTTGAAATTAAACATGCAAAAATCCATTGTTCTTGAATCATTATTATTAATTGACTAGATTCACCTGTCAATCTATGAAACAATTGATGTGTTCGATTCTTTAAATATTCAAAATTTCAATTGCAAAAAAAAATTATTCAATGAAGGTAAAGTTTCGAAAATAAACATGAGAAATATCGATGTTCTGAGTAATAAGATCGATAAACTACGCACTTCGAAGTGAGAATTAATCTGCTTACTGTAATCCGGAGAATAATAATTCGATTGACTCAAAAATATACGAGTATTCGTTGTAAAGTTTAGAAAATAAATGAATATTTACTGTACAAAGAATGTAGATAATCCGTTTTTTTGTTGGTTCCTAGATTTGACAGTTGGGCTCGTTGCGACTGGAAAACAGCTGATTGAGCTATTGCACGTTCAAAGTACAAGAAAGATTAATGGATGTAGGACACGGGGCGAGGAAAATGGAGCACATGATTTTTCATAATGCATACGTAAACAATGTCATTTTTCTCGCGCGTCGACGAGTCATTTTTTTTAAAAAGCTCCGTTTTGATTGGAAATGTCGGTAAGATAGATCGCCCTGCATAGAGCTTTTTTCTTCGCAGAAATAAGTTAAAAAGTAGAAAGTGCACCGAGCGTCATCTCTCGACGCGTTGCATTATCGAGCGACGTGCACGCCCGCGCGGCAAGTGGAAAAAGCCCGCAAAATTCGCGCGATGGCTGATCATTCTTCGATAGAATTCGGAAAGCGTCGGCTACTTGTTGCTGGGTCGCCGAGTCTCATTTTTCTCCCTCGTGGTGGATACGATAAAAAAGTCTCTTATCTCGAAACAATAAACGCGTTGAAAATTTAGTTGTTTGATCTCGATCAAGAGAAAATACAAAATAAAAATGGCAAACTATCACAAGCCCGAATCAAAAACAATTCAGGAGCTCAACGATATCGCTAATAAATTGAGAATTCATTCTGTCGAGGCCACACAGGCGAGCAAATCTGGGTAAGCATTTTTTACCATAAAAATCGGAACATTATAACCTCTCATATTAAACATTCAATTATCCACGATATAACCCGAAAAAAGCAAAATTTCATAACGTTCTAAAAGATTTTCATGAGACAATCATTTCGTGCAAATTTTATTCCAAATGCGAAATTATTTTATTTACGTTATCATCATTGATTTTTTACTGTCCCAATCGATTCCGCCGGTACGCGTTTTGAAACAACTCCATGCACGTGTGAAGAAACTAAAGTTGAATAAAATAATTTCGATATCGAGAATTATGAATTTTTTTTCAGAGCGAAAAAAATTTATAAGAATAAAAAAACACGTGCTGTGATGACGATTTCCGGACTCCCGCGCCGTAGGCAATTTTTTAGCAGTGTAACACGTCGTCTAATAAAAGAATTCTCAAAGCGTGGATTTTATATAGGGTGTCCGGAGTCAAATGCGACCGCGAAGTCAAAGAATAGAAAACGAGATAAAACGCCGAAAGGAAAAAAAGTTCGCGGAGCTTGGAAGAACACGTGGTTCAAGGTTTGCTGGCTCTGAGACGACTTTTCCGTCTTTTTATCTTATTATGCAAGCTTTCGTGAGAAAGATGCGGTTTGATATGAAGGGGTGATTTTTTTTGTCCCTGACGAAGGAGACGAAGGCGTTCGAATGCCGGCATTTTTCTTCTGTCCTACTTGCGAATATTGACGCTGTTACTACTATTCGAAGGCCGCGATGGATAATGATTGTTCACTAAGACACGCACATTCATCTATTAAATCACAAATTTATTCGAGTCAAGGATAATTACAATTCCTGAAAAGAAATACAAAAAGTGGATTATTGAATAAGAATTTT
>JAPYYX010001306.1:0-27453 GCA_030522605.1 Cremastinae sp. B BG-2022a | reverse complement strand
TTGACTTGAAATTTGTAATCAGCGACCCCAAAAACATAAAGATCACTTATGATATCCTGAATTGGTTCGGCAGAAAAATGTGCCCCTCAAAGGGTTAATCTCTCCACTTTTTTTTGTATGTTAAATCAACGCTGGGACGGAGTGAAAAAAAATTCCGGGGAAATGTTTATTTTTTTTTCAAGAAAAGAGAACGCTGCGTTGCGTGCCACATCGTATACTTTCTGCTCGGCATTCCCATCAATTACACACGATTGCACGTTAATTGGCGTGAATTACAGAAATGCGTAGATATTCCTTGCCTCGTTAACCATACTAGAGGGAAATCGTTCGCGATTTTTGTACTGATCACGTTTTTGCTTCTCGTAATTTTTCGCTCTTCGACTTTACTATTTAACACTTCAAAGACTTTCAAATGGTATGCGCTTGATGAAAGAAAAATATTGATTTCTTATTGGAAATTTAATGAATTCTGAACTACATTTTTCATCAACGACATTTTCAAGGTTTTTTCAAACTTTGATACATTTTTACCAATATTAACAATGTTTGTGAGTAAATTAATTAATTTTATGAATCACAAATGTTTAATTATTGATTTTATTTTGTTATCTCACAACATACATTCAACAGGGGTTTGATTAAATTATTATCTCTGGTGGTTATACATTTTTCGATTTTTTATTCAAATTATTATCCAACAGCTCCCATCGGAGATAAGAGATCGGATGGGAGTTAAATTGGACTTACGGCTCGAAGGATCGATGAAATAATTGGGGCAATTAAAACGAAGAGACGGGCACGCTTCGGATTATCGAGACTGGGGTCTCTCGACGGCATTACGTCCGAATCAATGATTCGGGAATAAATTCCATTGGGGATTTCGTACGTCATTTTTTCCATGCATAATACATATATCAACGGGCTTACTCCGAGCATACTATTTATTTTTCTGCCCCTCTGTCTCTCTCTTTCTCTGAGGATTTTTTTCTCGTCGTTTAAACGGTTTCTTTTTCGTAAATTGTTTCGCACATCGAGACGCGAGGACTATATGTAGGTTACACGATCCCTTGAAAATTTATGGAGTATTCTCTCTATCCAGGTTACTTCTCAGACACCTAACGTTTCTCTATCTACTTCTCCGTTCTTTTACTTCTTCTTATTGCAATTCTGTCTCCTGACTCTCTTAATCTTCGTCTTATTCTCAGTCTTTACGATCGATCGAAACGTTTCTTCATCGAATTTCTTTTTCTCATTTTTCTTCATTTCATTCATTTCTTCCTGCTTTTTTTGTTATTTTCCTTCAATTTATCTTCTTTTCTTTATTTTTCTCTAATTTTTTTCTCATTATTCTGATCACTTGTCCTTCCAGTTTTTGATTCTCGTTATGTGTACTTGTATATTTGTTTCTTAGTCTTTCTTTTTCTCAATTTTCTTCTTATCGGCGTTTTTTACTTGTTTTATTCTTTCAAGTTTGCGTGAAGATGATATAAAGTTTCTGCGCAAGAAATGAGCGTTTTAATGAGCATCCAGATTATCGATAAAGTTTAGTTTCGAGACTCGATATCATTATCACAGGCGTGCTCTCTTCTTCTATTGAACAAAATGTTTTTTTCTCCGATATTTATTTTCCGTTATCGAATGCAAAAAATACGGCTTAACGAACGCTCCAATTCGCTGTTCCGGACTTAGAGGATGCGATGGGATATCGTTACGTTTTTTGGTTTTTCAAGTTAATGAAACAAAGCAATTTTCGTGTACATTCATTTCGTTCTCGATTTTATAGTACAAGCAAAAAATATTGACTATAATAATTGCAGTGTAATTTGAATCTTTATAAAGTAGTGAGAATTTTCAATAATTTTATTAAAAATATACATATTTTCCAACCATTGAGTGAAAAGATTCAAATGATTAATTTTTAAAAAAATGTAATTAAAAATAATGGTAACTAGGTAATGCTCTTATTTTTGTCGTGTTTATAAATTCTTCCTTTCTTTGAATATTTTTATATGTTTTAATACTTATCATTTAAGGGCAATGGAAACCGCGTGACCACCCAGATTTCGTAAATTACGGATTTATCAATTAATGAATCATTTGTCATAAAAAATTGGACCGTACATCCGTTCTGTGGATCGAAAAGAATGTATCCCCGCTTTTTTGAGCTGATTTTTACAATATTGAAGGAGAAATCTGTAGAGAAAAATTTTCACCCGCGCTGATACCTCGTAATTTTTCTCTACGGATTTCTCCCTCAATATTGAAAAACACAGCTAAAAAAAACGGTGATATATTCGTTCCGATCCAAGGAATGGCGATACGGTCCAATTTTTGTTCAACATTCACTCATTAATTAGTAAATATGTTATTTCCGAAATCTAGTAACTTTTGGTTTCCATTGCTCTTAATCTTCTTAAATTTTTTTATTCCCCATCAGTAATCTCCACCAAACGACTTACTTGATTTTTTTCCCTTTCTTTCTTTCTTTATTTATAATAATTATTTTCACTTTTTCTGTGTTTCTCATACGATTTGAATCAATCTTTGACACAGTTGACACAGTTGTCAAAATTCTAACCAATTTCAGATAGAATAAAAAATGAAGTTGGTCAAACGAACTCGCGCCATCGTGAGCTAGTCAGATTTTCGGAAACGCGGTGACAAAACGACAAGTTCACGTATCTTCCATCAACTTTATATGATTGGATTTATGGTACCAAAAATTGGGTCCGTCAGTATAGTTTGTAAAAAATGAATAAAAATTAAATTCACACTCACCGTTGTCCCATGCAGCTTCGGTGGTCCTCAGAAGGGCAGCAAGGCCAATGTTGTCTTTGGGCATAACTCGATTTAACATGTTGTCGGAGCCTTCTGCGTTTGCCATCGCCAGTTGGTTGAATTCTACAAGATGATCTTTGATAAGAGTAAATCTGCAAAGAAAAACAAAACATGAGCTTACCACTTCAAAAATAAAGATGTCCAATAGTCGATCACTGTTATTTTGAAAAAATTCGCATGAATTTTTCAAAACACAAGACAAATCGATCTCTCCGTTCATAAAAGTGTTATTTTTAAACTGAGAAAACGAAACATGCGCTGAAGAAAGAAAAAGTGTCAATTATCGTGTTTATCTTTGCATTCAATATTTGCGTTGGAGATTTCGCAAATATAACAGGTGGCATGTATCGCTTAGGTATTTGGGATGCGATCGGAGCTTCGGAGAAAAATATTTGCAGCGTCAAGCGTCGATCTCGAGGGAGCGAGGAATAAGGTATTTCTCGTGCGGAAAAAGCTTCTCACAAAGCGTTCCAATATTTTTCATGTATATAAGTAGATCGTGTGCACGAGGAGACTGCGCCACTTTGGAAGATCTTTTTTCATCTGAAAATCGAAAAATAAAAAAAAATGAAAAAAAGTCCGAGCGTATCACGTACGGAATACAATCACGTTTTCCCATGTCTCGCACGTAAGTCGAGAGGTACTTTTTCCTTTTTTTTTCTTTCTTTTTCCGTTCCTCGACTCGTCCCTTTGCACCGAGCTATCATCCTTTCCTCTCTGTATACGTCAAATCCGAACGCACCATTCAATAAAACTTATACCGAATGCATGGAAATTCAACCCTCAGTAAAATATATTTTCCGCGATATTTGGTCCTTCTGATGCTAGTTAAAAAGTCGAACAAGTTTTGCATTCTTCTTTTATTTGTTTTTCACAATTTTACATCCATTACATGTTTTCGTACATAAATGTAGATGGATCTTTCTGAAATGAACCGGATATTCTGTGAATTATGAAAACTGCGCAAAATCAACCCTTACACGTGCCAAATTGACCGCAATGTAAGCTTTAAAGATCTGCATTTGAATAAAATCGCAGTAAGCTTCCAGAATTTTTCACAGGTCCGAAAATGAAATTTACATCTTAAAACTACAAGCTTTCCGTTTTCTGTATACTAAACATGGACTCAGAATTTTTCGGACCTAAAATCGTATATACAATTAATTCCAGAGCGATTGAAAATCATTTGGGGTCAATGTGACCCCGTATAAAGATTACGTAACTTTTCAGAAGTGTAAGTGATTAGGGTTAATTCATCATGCATAATTGCTTTTTATTACAAAAATAATGATTTTTGTTTTTACCAGAACTTTCCGAATAGTGCATATTTTTTCTATTTTTTCAAACATTTGAATATCATTGTGTAGTTTTTGTGTGACGATCAAATGACTTTAAGGGGTTACATCTAGTAGTCAGCCGAAAAAGGCGAGTTTTTGTGAATTTTTTTATGGAAAATCGATTGCAGATTTTGCTCTGTCTTTTGTTTCATAGTGAAAGGTATATTTTTAACTATGTTTCATAATTTTTTTATTATAAACCCTTCAAGAGTTTACGCCTAGTCAGAATTTTCTCAAAACAACTCACTCAATATCGGTGACCACGATATCTCAAAAACGAGTCGACCGATTTACTAGACCTTTTGCATACTTTTTTTTATATCAAAACGCAGTCCTTGATGGAAGGATTTTTTTTCGATGCATAGTGTTATTTATATCGAGGAAAATGAAGTGATTTTTTCGAAGAAACTTAGACTTTCACTTTCAACCACCGACCATTTTTTAAAAAATTAATATTTTATCAAATCCTTCGATCAAAGACTAGATCATACGATACAAAAACTTAATCTATTGAGTTTTTTATTTCTGATGATCGGTGTAGAAGTTATAGTGGTCACCGTGGAAGGTCTTTTTCTGGACAGCGGTCCATAAAATATATTATATGTGCTCCATTTATGATTTTTTCATTTATGAAACAGTTTGAAAGCTACAATCATTTCCCAAAAAAAATTTTAAAAAACGTGCTTTTTTTCGGCCGATGCCTAGATGTAACCCCTTAAACGAAAAAATGCCCCAAAGACTTTACATTCACGTATACCCACAAAATCCGTTTTATGTTGGTATATAAAAATTAGGATTCCATGCTTCGATTTGGGTTTATTGAGTGATCGTGTATGTATGTATATGTAGGTCCTTCGAAAGTGGCGAGAAGTGGGTAAACATTTTGTTATCTCTCGTCTCGAAGAGGTAATGGCTCGTTGGCGTTGGGTCGGGACTCGTTATGAGTAAGATATATGGTTTACGAGGCATTAATAGTTGGTGATAGTTGCTAGGAGATAGCTGGTATTTCCGAGGTGGGACCACTGCGTGTCTTTATCCAGGAAGAAGCTGAGTCTTGCCGACGAGGACGCTCTTAAATTTACCGATGGCCGGTCGGACGACTGAAAAACGAGGCTAAGTATCTATACTTTGCCAACTGGCTATCGTGTCCGTGTGTATTATACGAGCGTCAAACGCTTCAACTAAATCAGGACCCTTAATACGTCACGATAATAGGCTTACGCCGGTAAAAAAAACATTCCCGTGAGTGAGCCCTTTCCTGATCACTGTAAAATTATCTGTATCTTGTACTTTTTTTTTATTGGGAAGTTTTTCGATACTCGCGCAATTTTCGAACGGTGATACACCGATTCGATTCTTTGTGTCACTGGTAATAATGAATGAGAATATGAATTTCGCAACAGAAAAAATAGAAATTTATTCAGCAACTTGTACAATGATTTTCATGTGAATAATGTATTCCAAAAAATATCTGTCTGAAATAGTGTTGTGCTCTCAACAAAAAAATGTCCGGACAAATTTGAAATTTTTTCTAAAAAATTCTGCCAAAAATCAAATTTTTACTTTTTTTCGTTTTCCTTCGTTCATGTTCTAGTTTATGGTCTTAACTAAGACACAATTTTTTTGTATTCACTTCAGATGATCCTGTCAAGAGTTATGCTGACAACGGAATGAAATGAGGGGTCACCGGAAATGACGTCACAATGGCGGAGTTTTAAATACTTTCCTTTGAAAATTTTAGAAATTCTTTTTCAATTGTATATCATTAGGACAGTAAAAAGTTTCAATAAAATATTTCATATTATATGAAAAAAAATTCTTGAAAATAGACTTTTTTTTCGACGAAACCTATGTAACCCCTTAAGGGTAATTCATTTCATTGTTTTGGGGGGAAGGTGGGGGTTGCAAGAAAAATTGGGAATTGCGAAAAGAGAGTGAGGATTGAAACGGAAGAAGTGGGGATGACAAATTTTTCCGATGTGCGCCAGTCGGAGTCATAAAAAATCAGGTGCTGATACCGGCGACGTGACTCAAAAAAGATCTCGACGGATTATGGAAAACCAGGCAATATTCATAATCGTCGAAGTTCATGATCTCAATATTTTTTATCCCTTGATTTCACTAGAATTATTTTATAGAATGGAGGAGAAAAAATGTAAGAGTTTTCCAAACTGTCGTGCATAAACTAATGACTTTATAGATGAAAAAAAAATTTAGGAACGCTGTATTCAGACACAGCCGTAGCCTTTGAGCGTGAAACGCCTTTTGCAATTTTTAAAAAATTATATTTCTTCGAAATATTAAGATTTTTATCGATAAAGAAAAAATAAATATGATGAATGTAATTTAAGGAATTTCCGCGTTGCTGTTTTGCGAATCTTGAATTTTTAAATGTTCTTTACAAAGTACTTTGACATCTTCTTTTTGTCCTATGAAAATCGTATATAAGAACCATTTTTGAGTTACATATTATGAACAACGTATTTTTCACGGCAATTAACATGCATTTCAATGGAAGAATCACAAAACTTTAAAATCGAATGACTAAAATACTAGACGGTAAAATTACCCTTTTTAAATCCATTTATAAATTTTTTATGAAAAACTCGCTTGAGTACTTTGATTCTTGCAATGGGTACCGGATTAACAGACGTTTCACGTCAAAAGAGAGAGGACTAAAAAGAAGAAAACAGAAGTGACGACAAAAAAGAAACGTTTCGGGGCAAAACAAAAGGATAAATCGATCGTTAGAATTTATTTTCATTTCGTTTTTGTCAAGCCTAGGAATAAAGTGTACAGGAACAAAGATAAAAAAACGGAAAAACAAATAATAGAAGATTGTTGTAAAAATATACTTGACTCACTTGGCTGTCCTATAGAAAATGGCGCATCCGTCGACGTGTTTCCGATCGTTTTCCGCCATGGTCTTCGCCCGCGACTTTGGAGAAAATATTCCGTCGTAGCCGTAATGTTTGAGCTCCGGTAGAAAAAAATTGTAGAATTGATCAGTCTCGACCTCCTGGAGACTGATGAGATCGGCCGAGTAGTGGCGAATCTCGGCGAGTATTCCCTTTTTCCGGTATTCCCAATCCAGGGCCCAGCTCGGGCAGTAACCATACATCTGGCGAGTCGCGTACTTGTCGCAAAGTACATTGTAACACATTACAGTGAATATACCTGAAAATATTAATATACCTGGTTATGCGAAAAAAATCAATGAAAATAAAGTACGTATTAGAGGAATGAAAAAAAAAGTTTTCTGATACGGCGTATCGCGATGGTTGTACCGACAATATTGGAGTGATTTGGAGGTCATACTATTGACGCTTCGAATAGCGTAGCATTATTCTTGGTTAAACAGTAAGGTAGAGGAATTCCCATCAGGAGTGAATGCATCTTTTGGGGGTAGGAAGGAAAAATCGTTAATCTCCGGAGATCTGTCCCCAATATTAACGGTCGTTTCCCCCGGTGTAGTGGGCTATTCTCATCCGAGATCTTCGGAAGCATCGGGACAACGAGACTTCTCAAGTTGTTTGGCAATTTGCTGGTGGCTGGTGATCGCAGCTACGGCCAACATTTAATTCCCCTCGAGAGAGATCTTGACTTCGCTCTGCTTCTGCTCCCACCGCCTTTCTCACTGTTCCCTCTCTCGTTCCTCTCGGCTTACGAATATACATATACCGAGTCTTCGACGCTAATCAGGATCAGACGAGCGATCTTACGCGCTCGTCTTCCTCTCGCTCACCACTGGTGCAATCTACTTTGGCAAAGTTCGCGAGCGATAATTCTCTTTATACATGCGAGTTTATACGAAGCTCATCCGTATATACTTGTGTCAGTGGAAAGAAATTTTTTTCATTTTAAGGTGTTTCGGTACAGTTGGCAGAAAACTCAAGAAATTAACACGTAAAAGAGATAGGGAATCGAAAAATGATCAGAATTGAATAAAAAATGGAAAGAATGCTCGTTATTAGTAAATAAACGGATACAAATTCCCAAAAATATATTCGTCTACATGGATATTGAGTTATTAAAGAAATATCATTTCCGTTCTTATGCATGGAGTCTGTAACTATATTCATAGAAAAAGGACAATTTTCTCTTTCGATGACTCGTAAACTATGTAGATGAAAATTTTGAAAAAAATCATGTTCACGTATTTTCACGTACCGAAACACCTTAAAACAAAATACACGCCTCTGGAATTGAAAATATATTTTCATTTATAAATTTCAAGCTGAAGATTCAGTGAATAATAGATGTATAAGTAAATAAAAATTTGAATCGATCTTGTAAAATAATTTTTGTTCATTCGCTTATAAAATTTTTTTTCGATTTTTATGGATGTAAAAAAGCGAGAAAAAGTAAGACAAGATAGAGAATATACTTGGTTGCGTATTATGGTCGGATCGAAGTCGCCAGAGCGAGGCGATCGGTTGTGATCGAGACAAGAGCGAGGATAAGATTGAACGCTCGAGAGGAAATAGAAATCGGATAAAGTGAGTCGTAAACGGTCCGGGTGAGCATTTCATTGCGGCAGTAAAACGAAGAAACTGCGTGTGCAGTTTCGATACTCGGCTCTATTATCCTCGCCGATTACTCCTCCGAGTCCTCGCCTTCCTATTCGTATATTTACAAGGGGGTTAGAATCACGCGGAAATGAAAAAACGAGGAAGAGAGATGGAGAGAGTAAAGAGAAAGAAATATTTAAATGGTTTCTCTGAGCGATACAACGAATCTCCGTTTTCCGAACTCAATTCTTGATCCGTCTCCGCTCTTGGGATGTCCCTGTAAATCTTGAGAAACGTCTAAACCTGATCGATTAAAGCCAGAGAGCTCGAGATCTGTGAGTTACGGTTGCGGATTTTCGCTCTACGCGCGTATATACACACTGAACAATGGACGCCTTAATATTTTAATGTTTTCGGAGCCATTTCCGGTTTTCCGAGATTTTGAATTTCCGGAAATCCTGAAACGAATTTAGCACTTGGATTTACGTACGCATAGTTTTGGCGTTTTGGATAACCAAAGTCTTCGGATCGTGAATAAATACACCGTCCGATTATGGATGTTGTGTACGTATATTTCATACGGACGTATATTTTGGTGAAAATACGAGAATCGCCTCCGGGGGTTCTGAGCAAACTTCGGTCCCACTCTCCGATGGGGTCGAAATAAACTTTTCGAGATTTAGCTGCAGTACCGTTAGATCTATAGAAATCCAAGGTTTATATCTTTCGTCGCGGGTTGTGCAAAAAATTACAGCATTTATTGAAATTTGATAAAGCTACAACAGAGGTTCGTCTTTTATTTTATTTCTCGACATTTTGGCTCAAGAATGTTTTCATATCTTTCTGGTATTTCTCAAGATAAATTTTTCAAATTTTTCTGACATTGGTTTTTCCATCGAGCCAACATTCTTCAAAAACGAAAGCCCATTTATGTTGTACGATCAGAAAAATGATTTCCTCACCAGGATTTACGAATTGCGAAGGATGATTTTTCGTTCGGGAAAAAATATATCGGTCTCAGGATGGTTTTCGTATAAGCGTGTATATAAGTGCATTTTCTACTTGGAAAAGTCGAGAAAAGTAGATCGAGGATGGAGAAAGATGTATACACATGATGTATAGTATATACACCCACACAGCTTTCGGCTGTAGCGTGTTTTCTTGGCTTGATATGTATATAAGATCGCGTCGCATTATTACGATCCGGTTCTTGTTATCGGAGCATACGCGAGCTTCGAGTTTAGAAACCGCAGGTAAAGCTCCTCGAGATGCCAATATCGATTTCTTCCCTTTTTTAACCTGTCCTATCTTTTATATTAAAGAAATATTTCCAGGATCATCCTCGTATCCGCCTTTCCGAGCGCATTGGAGATTGGGAATAATCCAGAAAACGTTTATCGCGTTAATTGAAAAATTTGATATCATTGTTAAGGTAGTTCGGAAGAAAAACGGAAAGTCACATTCACAAATTAATAGATATTTCGAGTTTTATAAATCTTTCAAAAAGTGTCTTACGATTCCAACGATTTAAATATGCTGATTCTTTTGTTTTTCAATCACAATTTAAGAAAAGGAATGACATTTTTATAGCTGCCATGCTGAGAAATTTTTTTTCTCCAAAAAGTAAAAAAATTTTTTTTTTAAATTTGTTAATTTATTATTAGCTTTGACGTCTTGTTTCAAGTAATTAATTTATGATTCATTTTAATTTTAGTTTAAATGTGTCTCATTCCCAAAGAAAATCATTTTTTTCTATTTGATATGTTAATTGATTTTTAATTTTAATTTTTTTAATATGTTTTCAAATCACCAAATATACTATGTTCTTAACAAAGAAAACGCTACTTGATATTAAATTTTATCAAATTTTGAAACCTGGGAAATTTTTAGCAATTTTTTGGGGTACCCCATCCCCTCCCCCGCCCCATTTTGCCCCCTCCCCTATTATTCCACTAATTATCTGTAATGAACATTTATTTTGAGCTTTTGTTTGACCATACGCATGGCTACTAGTAAGTAGAGTCTGGCGAGTAATATAAAAAGAGATAGCCATCGCACAATTCAATAAATTATCGCAAAAAAAGCTGTGCGGTGTAAAAAGTTTGGAAATTTTGCAGGAGTCTTCTTAATAACCGAAAGTTTTTTATAATGACTTTCAATTATCCAACGTCTACATTTTGGGTAATTTTGTCATTTCCAGTGAAATTTTCGTGAGCTGCATAAGAGTGCATGTGTTTTCGCGAAAATATCTTAAAAACAATGCGATGAAATCTCTTCTTTTTTTAATCGATTTGTTGTTTATTACAGTAAATCTCAAAACAAAAGAAGACTTAACGTAACTCGATTTTTTCGTTGTTTCTTCCGAACCATTTTTGTGGGGGTTGTTTTGTTCTTTTGAAGAAGATTCATTACTAAATGTAGGAAATTGTCTCTAATGACAGAGGGGGGCGTTTCTCTCTAGTAGATCAATCGCAGTATATGATGCGATCCCAGGAAGGCGAAGTCTCGTAGAATTATATTGAGTGGGGGTTTAGGTATAGGAAGTGAGGAAACATCATCAAGCTCGGAGGATGTAGAAGCAAATTTACAGAACCGTGCGGTATCGTGTCAGAGACGCTCCGAGACTTCGTCACTCTCTCTCTCTCTCTCTCTTTCCTAAATGCAATAGGTGTATGTATCCATGGTTAATAAGCCTCTTGGCCATTTTGAAGATAACCTAGGTTGAAGTATAGTCGTGTGCGCATTAGCTTAATTGCAACAGCAACGAGTAACCGCATATCCTTCTACACGTGCATCACTCTCGGTGAAATCTAAACTTAAAAAGATGTACATTTTGTTCATTAGTTTGGTATTTAGACTTTCATAAAATAATTGGAGGTACTTGACATAATTGTCTAAAAAGTGAAAGATACATTTAGAATATTCTAATATATGAACAAAAGTGTTGGGAAATCGAAACAGACATATGGGGGGGGGGGGGGGGGGGGGCCCCTTAAAGAAAAAATGTTAGAATCCTTAGTGTACTGAACTGGTTTTACTTTTTTTCGTTTCTTGTCAAGAATTTGACCTTTGCTTTGTTCATTAACAAGAAAAAATTAATAATGTGGGGCAAAATGGGTATCCTTCGAAAAGATTTCATAATTTGAGTTTTTTAGCTTTTATTTTACTTTCGTTTGGCGTTCTGTTGAGTTAATGGTGTTCATTTTCTATGTTTATCGAAATTAAAAAATCGAGAGATGTAGTGAAAAATGGGCCCCCTAAAAACTCTCGAATATTTTGATAATTTTCGTTTCTGTAGAATTAATTGTTTAAACAAAAATAACAAATATTAATTTTATAACTTGGTCGCTTGTATTCTGATTATTTCGTTTCTATAAAAGAAATTGTTTTTTTTTAAATATGTAATAAATAATGCTGTTGAACTCATTACCTAGTTTATCCTTCATCATATATAATTTTTTAACCGTTTCCATAAAACAAAAATTTTACTAACACGTTTGGCGCAAAAATATTTGTTGGTTTTCAAAGTCTTGACAGTCTATTTTGTCTCCTGAACACTTTGAGCGTCAACAATTTTGAGGGTCCATTTTTCCCCCAAAAATGTATGGATATTGCAATTTTTGGGGGCCCATCCCACCCCCCCCCCCCATTTTCAAAAAAATTAAAAATGAGCACAGTAAAACCTGGATAAGTGGGATTTGAAAGGAACAGATTTTTATTTCACTTATAGAGGTGTCTCATTTATTGAGGTTCTCAGATATCGAGGTCCCACTAAAATCCCGTATCACTGTATATCCTTCAATTATAACTTTGAAAAAGACGATGACAAAGGTACTTCCGCATCAAGTAAGTTATCTACAGATGTATATACAATATAAATAGACGCGATTTCGGTATATAATAGGATATACAGAGTTATGTTTGCGCGTGTATTCCAGAAGCTATAGGTCGTCGTTCTTTTTCGCGAAGGCCGTTCTTGTTAAAATCGTTGGCGCGGATCGTGTTAAGAAGTCATTATTCGAGCTCGATGTTGCGTGAGATATGTGCGCTCGTTAATGCTCCTCCAGAGACGTTTTCCGGGAGTCCCGCCCGAATCCAACTTGTATTTCTTACCGAGCGTACACATTTTCCCTTGCCACCTGCTCTAGTATCCAACATCGATTATAAACGTCTCTATAAAAATTCCGGAACATTGCTATTATACTTTTTCCACTTACTGTTGAACTAATTGCAGCCGATTTGAAGCGAGCAATTTTTTTTAATCAAACGAACGTAAGGAATTCAAACTTTTTTATGTACGTTTCGCGTGAAAGAATAATGCAGTAATTTTTCGTACAAGATCCGTGCAGAGCATGTATTATTTTTGAAATATATCAGGAAGTCGAGAGTTAAGGTAATCGAAGTGGGCATTTTATACTCGTGTCGATAGAGTAAAAATATAACGCGCTGGGAGTGAGCGCCACCTCCCACTAATGCATTAAATTTGTCTCGGAATTGGCCAACGCATAGCGCGTAACGTAGTGCAACGATAAGATCGATAAGAAAGTATTATTAAGTGGAAAATAAGAATGAAAGGTGCTCGGTAACATTATCACAGGCAGACGGGAACAAAGCCTCCATAAATCTAGATAAGAGCTGAAAAAACGAAGAATCACAAGCATCATCTCCATATATGTATATATATTGATGCTTCTCTTATCGCCCCGATTGCAATCCACTGTCAAGTGCAATCAGGATTTCTCGCGCACTATTTATTTATCGATCTAACAGTATACGGATTTATGTGTACACGGAAATTTCCTCTTTCTTTCACTATGAATTTTATTCTTTTCCCATTCCGATTTGAATTTCGTAATTTTTGCATTTTATATCATTTCAATTTGAATTCCGTCTTAAACTATTTATTCCAGTCAGATGTACTTTATCGTCGTTTCAATTAAAGTTGTCTGCGTTTTATTTAGTTTTTTGAGTTATGAATTTTCGCAAAGAGCTCTTGATCGCGGTCCTACAGAGAAATAAGAGATGTACTTTAAAAAGTAATAACTTTTATTCGTTCCGTTTTGAAGCTTTTCATTTAACGGATGGGAATAAGGAGAAGCCGTATACTCGATTTACGATACGACTAAAGCGTAAATGAACAAGAAGTGTAAACTCTCTGCAAATAAACGTGCACAAACGAAAATACGTTCGCTATTTCCTATTTTATTTTCCTTTATATCAACGCTCGGCACTTTTTTTATTTCTTTTTTCATCATTTTTCTCTTTTATATATTTTTTTTGTCTTCTTTCACTTTTTCTTTTTTCTTATTTATATGTTCCTCTCGCATCGTACACTTCTTTCCCAAACACTGCGATAATATACATCACTCCATTTTCCTTTGTCCGAATGGGACTGAAAAGCGACAGAAGGGAAAGAAGAAAAATAAAAGAGAGAGAGGGTGAGAAATAAACACACTACAAGGAGGAGAGAATTTAATGTGAATTGTACAGTGATGGACGGATATTGCCCGTACGGCGGAAAAGTAGATCTTGGCTTGTACGTGCTCCATCATTCTTTTACGATACGGATAGTCGAAGATTCGTGGAGCATTATCGGAAAGGAAACGCGAGACAGAGAGAGGCCCCAGGTAGGACCATCACAATAATAGAGTCATATATAAATACATATGTACTGAGTGGGTAAATATTGCAATAAAATGTCCTGGGGAAACTGGTGGTGGAGGAGTTCATCGTTTTTGGCTCCTAAATACAAAATTTTTTTAATTTTTTGTTTCTATTTGAAAACAATTAAGAAAGAATAGAATGGGGGGGGGGGGGGGGGGGGGGGGAGGGGGGGGGGGGGGGGGGGGTAAATGGAGTAGCTCAAAAATATGGTGACAATTTTCAATATATTTTTAAATTTGATAAAATTTTATATCGAATAGGTTTTTTCTTTGCTGAGACCATTTGTTTGAAGATGAGTAATTTCGAAAGAAAAAATGGTAAATGTTCAGAAAATAACCCCATCCCCGGAGGAGGGTGGGGCGAATTATAGTTTTTCAAATTTGTTTTCATGCCCAGACATATGTATGTGCGAAACATGAATTGTGTGTATCGGTTATGTTTACATTTTTTCTACTATTAAACAGTTTATTAAACAGTCCTCAGTACCGAGCTGCCCCACCCCCGTGTAGCTCCTGGTGGGGTTCAGGCGTGAAGCTTCCGATGGGTTTCAGGGGCGAATTTTTTTTCAGAATAACTAGACGGTAAAACGATGAATAATTTTGAAGGTCGACGGACAACATATTTTTGTATAACGGTGCAAATTTTCTAACCTCAAAGTTGGAAAATAATTTTTACGTGAGAAACGCTCGAACCTCCTTAACGCTTGAATGTTGCCTCGTTACTCATAGAAAAATTCCGTCGTGACGGAACACCATTACATTTCGTGACTTTGACACATTTAAACAAAAATAAAATTTAATAATCAATTAACATGGAAGATAGAACAAGAACATTTTCTTTGGTAATGAAACATATTTAAACAAAAATTAAAATAAATTATCAATCAATTACTTGAAATAAGACGTCAAAGCTAATGATAAGTTGATAGATTATAAAAAAATAAATTTTCTTAAATTAGAACTTTTTGCAAGAGTACCCCATTTTCTTACTTTTTGGAGGAGTACCTCATTGAGGGATTTAACATATTTAAGCCTTTGGGATCGTAATATTTTCTTAAGTACCTTATTTTGCCTCCCTCCCTCTCCCCGTATGGCACGAATAAAATATACAATTTGGAGTTACAAAATACTGTCAACATAATTCAATTATGTTGGGTATTTTTACATCAGTCTTTATTATAATATTGTATCTAAAATTTATATGCATAGCTAGGCATGGAATTGGTTTACGTGTGCGAAATCCTGAGAGAAATATCGTGTTCAAGCATTGACGAGGATTGACATTGAATCTCGAGAGATTTCGCGTTTCGTGCGATACACCTGGGAAATATATATACATATACGCTACTTTGACTCAACGCTATTTATTCTTTCGTAATCAGCAATGCAAATTAATGCACACAATAAACATTCCGATCGTCAACTATGAAACAAATCGAATAACATCTTAATTTTACGTAGAATAACATCTTAATTTAAACCTAGAACGGTAACCTGGGGTCTTAGACGACCCCAGGAGATATTGCAAATTTCTATTTTTACGAATTTTTCAACTTTTTCACCCTTTTACTTCATTTTTTTACTAACTTTTCGTACTTGAAGAACAATACCTGTAAGCCTAGGTGATTCTGCATAAAAAAATGAAAATAATGAACCCAAGCTGAACGCTTTTTGTGAAATTTTACTGGAGATATGAATTTTCGAAAGTTGGGGTCGTCGATGACCCCAGATTACCGTAATAGGTAAACTAAATAAGGTTACCGTTCTAGGGTTAATAATGGACTTTCAAAGTGTGTGTCAGTTAATGAAAGCTTAAAATTGACAATCATCCTACGTGTATATTTGTCAATTTTTTTTATCGTCATGACAATCATGACAACTTTGAAGAAGCGAAGAGGTATATACATAGAGACAGAGAGAGAGAGAGAGGGCTGAGTTTCGTGGTTGTCTCTATGGAGGAGAGCTCACCATCTGGGACAGATTTATTGCGCGGTCACTCTTTCTCGCTTTTTCGTTCTCTCTCAATATTTTGTTGGCGGAAAGTAATAGAGTCGTGCGGTATAAAGAGAAACAACTTCTCCTAGGCGATAAATGTTTGCGCGGGTTCAACGAGGCTTGCGGTTAACGCATATGTTGGATGGAAGTTCCTGTCTCCGCGCAAAAGTTAGTCCCCGCTCCGAAAAAAGCGGGCTGTCAGTTTCATAGAAATTAAACAGAAATAATACATCGCGAAACCATTTACGTCAGTGTTGGTGACTGCATTGATAATTCTGTTAGATGTTACTTTACGAAAAAAAATCAAATGTTCATCATTTATTTTGAAAAGATGAAAAATAAAATGATGAAAAATGTTTAAAGGAAAAATAAATCCTCCATGTGGACAGGTATAATGCCTATTTCACAGCTGTTTGTAAACAAAAGACGCACGAGCACTTTGACGTCAAAATGAGCTATCGAGGTATTGACCTCGGATGTATATAATGTTCAAGTATACATTATACTTATTATTAAAAAGGGTCACTGCTCAGCCTTATTTGCATATCTACTAGACACACTATCGATCCTGGATATGATCTCAAAAAGTGGACGTTTGTTTCTCAATTTTGAAAAAGGCTAATATTTCATTATGCTCCTCCAAGTTCCTTCCTTCGTGTACAGAAAAAATATGTACATCATTGGTAAAAAAAAGTTGTCAACGAGAGCTATTTTTTTCTTTTTTTCCCCCCTTTTTTGCATTTATCAATCAATTCTTTCATATTTCGTTTTTTTACGGTGGGAGCACTCGTCGTGTATTTATTGCGATACTTCATCATGCGGTGACAGCAGAAATAGGCTCCTCACGGTATGCCATCAGTAAACGCGAGAAAGGGATAAAAAAACAAGAGAAATAACGATACAACTGTGACTCGGTTCAGCACGCGATACATTCTTAATCAGTTACGTTTCATTTGCCGTTTATCAGGTTGATTATCAATTAGACTACTTTCCATCATTACTATTTATCGTCATTCTCATTTCTCTTTTAGTATCACGGCAATTGTGAATAATTATTATAACGAATGACAGCGATAGTTATCGCTATACGGTAGCCAAAAGGGTGCAAATTTAATTGCCCATGTGCATGTAAATGTGATATGGACGGTCCGATAATTAAAGTAAACGAAAGAATATATTTTCTGGAGCAAAAAATAGTATTCAATAAAAACTTATGGTAATATCTGTCATGGTAAGTGGTAGTACAGAATTAGCAAGAAATACTTTTTATGCAAATTTTTGCATACTTTTTCATTATAAATTGAATAGTATACTTAATCATAAATGAGCTTTATAGTAATGTTTCAATCAAAAAGAACCACGTTAAAAATAATATAGAATTTGAATCTCTGTATCGAAATTCGAACAAAATGTTAATTTGCAATGAAGCATGAGATTTGGTAAACGAAATGAATGATAATATGGAAGATCAGCTGAATATAAATGAAATGATCATATAATTACTGAAATGGAACTAATTATTATTTCGATGCACGAATTTACGTATTTATTCTAGAGATTGTGAAATATATAAAATAAAAATAGTTTACTCACACGTGGGTCTCGTCTTGTTTGGTCTGGTCAATGGTATCCATGGCCTCGCTGGTGGATGATTCGCTGTAACTGGAATTAAAATCAAATGAGGGTAATTAATATACACGGAGCAATGGTAATGGGTTATCAGATGAAAAACGTGGCTCTCTTCAAAGGCCGGCCGCGGCTTCATACTAAAGCACTACATGTTGCAATCTCTTCTGTCATTGTTGCGGAACAACTAATAGAAATATACTTCTTTATTCATTCATTTTCAAACAATTCAATTCGACGCCCCAAAAATATTTTTATTTATTCGTATAAAAGTAAAACATAATATAAACGGTGCTTTTCGCTGATTATACAGTATTTTTTATAACCCTTTTATTCAATTATTTGAATACTCAATAATGTACAGTGTAATGATAAAGTTTCTAAAAACCATAACGGTTTAGTTTCATCCAAATTTCCCTCCTAAATATTCCAGTTCTCCATCAAAGTTATCGAAATATGTTCAGCGATTATAGTCCCTTTGCCAATTTGGTTGTTGTGTCATTTTGTTTGTGTATGTGTGATGATCTATTTGAGAAAGTGCGAGGAAGTTTATGTAAAATCAAGAGAAGCTGAGAGATGGAGGAAAATTGGATGTAGAGATATATCACATATGGGGCATTCCATGCCAAATCACCGAGCTCATGACCCCGACCCTCTTCGATTTCAGTCATTTTTTTATGTTTTGGTACGTATTTCGAGAAATTTGGATACCAATTTTCAGTTTTCTATTCCAAACTGGTCACGGATTATCGATATAAATTTTTGGGTGATTTGATTTTCAATTAATAACACAGTTTGAATATCGATATAGAAAATAACTCGGGTATGATTTTGTTCGTTATTAAATGTAGTTTCAGGAAAAAAAACGAAAATGTTCGACGTAATTTTCACTTAAATTTCAACGCTCAAAAATTATAATCGACTTTTTCGAAAAGTCCGAAACCTTCGATTTTTTTTATTTTTAAAATATCTACTCAATATTATGAAACTTTTGAGCCAAGATTCAGTTTGTGCTCATGTTTTTTCCATTTTTTTCCAATATTGAAAATTTTTTTTGTGATTCATTTATTTATAATTCTACTCTCTTGGCTAAATATAAACCAAAAAATAGAAAAATAAATATTATTAGGGATTAGATTTATTTTAGTCGATTTAAAATAATTTATTGAGCCATATTATTTTACGTTTCATAGAATGGATATTAAATAAAGGTGAAAATTTGCTGCTTTTATAAATTTGCGAGCCTAATCCTTGAAAATAACCGTAAATACGTACCAAAACATATAAAAAAATGACTGAAATCGAAGAGGGTAGGGGTCATGCGATCGGTGATTTGGCATGGAATGCCCCATATGCATCACATACAAATATGTATGTATAGTATATCAGATATAGGGGCAGATGATGGAGTAAATGCGAGGAGCAGGAGGTGAAAGCCACGGGTAACAATTTCTTCCGAGTGACTTTAGCGACTTCGAGGTCTGAGATGTATAACTCACTAGGTCGTCAGACGTAAATGGGGGTGTATTAGAGCTTAGGTACGATGTGGGAACTTGGGAGATGGGACACGAGGAGAGAAAAGACATTGGAACGAGCTGCCGACCTGTAATCAGAATTAACAATTCAGAGACTCTCTGGGTTTTACCGAGGCGATTCAAGAAAGCTTCTACACGTACGCACCTTTCATTCTATTTATAAATTTATTTTGTTTCGTACGCGCACTTTTTTTCGTTTCAAGTTCATCGCTAAATGTTTCGAAAGTAGATTTTTTTCTGGGTCAATTTGATAAATATTTTATAGCCGTAAAGTGTGACGACGGAGGGTTAATATATATAGATTTCAAATTAAATTTTGTATTATTTTTCTCATTGAATATTCTATGTGTGTTCATAATGTGTATACATATTCGGAAGATAATTTTTAGTACTTTTTTATAAATGAAAATTTGAAAAATATTTTAAGAGAGTGAAAAGTTTACCCAGTTTCCCTATATAAATTATTTGATGAGTAAATTCAGCGAGGAAAAAAGTATCGATGAAGTTTCTTATTGACTTTGAAAACTTGTCTTTTTTTCTCTCAGCAATGAGTGCTTTCGAATAAAATCAATAAGAGGACGAAGCGCAGTGGGGAAAAGGGGATAAAGAGAAAAAAGCTTTTATCTCGAGGTTCTCGTAATATGCAAAGTAAAATATTGTTATGGGGTAAAAAGTTTGCTTGAGCCCGAGAGAGATCAAAGCACATATCCCGATGAGTCCTTGAGAAAACGTTGAAATAAAAGAGTCAAAAGCCAAAGGGAAAAAGAGGGAGAGAGGCGAAAGAGCATTGGGGCAAATGTGCCGGTATTATTAAACCCTTCATCGAATCAGTTGAAGAAGAGACAAACTTTACGATGTTCCATCAAAAGATCAAACTTTTTCTCTGTACATATTTTTTTCCATGCAGCTTGCTATTGAATTTTTTTTTTCATTTTCGCAAATGCTTTTTTACAAGTTTTTTCATTCAGATTGTAATTACTTACAATGAACTTGTCTTAAAAGCAAATTTCACTCATTTAGAGAGCAATCTTATTGACGTACTGTCGAGAAAGCTGACTTGGCGGAATTAGAGTGACATCTATCAGCCACCGCGAGATACAATCTTGCTGAGAAGGTACTTTTAATTACGAAGCTATGTACAAGCCTTTTACGTTGGGTGGTCTGCGAAGTCTCTTTTTTTGTAATTCTCAATGGCATAAGACACGAAATATGTTAATCGTTCAGGTCGACGAAAAATAAAACAAAAGGAAAAATGAAAATACCATCGTGATCACGATAGTAATTAAAAGTGAATAACTCATTAGTATTTCGTACAAAAACTATTTGTAATCTTCTCTTTTTGATGAATTTGAAGAATGCGATAAATGTTCTTAGATAAATGTGCTGCGAGTGAATTCTCCTGAATGTAAAACAAAAATTCTTTCCGAAAGAACACACGTACGCAAAAATAATCTTTTTCAAAGCATTTTTTAACATTAAAATTAACCTTTGTTTAAAAATGCATAGGTTGTATTAATATCCTGTAAAATAATTACCTTGAATGTACGTTTCCCAGTAATTTTGATGAAAAAAATGTTCCCCTTGTAATAGTAAACGATGTCATGAAAGGGCACAAATTTTGTTTGAATTTCTCTTATTGTTAAATATGAAATTGATTGTTCAATTTGGAACGCTCTGTAGAACGCTCTGTGAGAAAGCCTTTCCTGTGTAAGTTGAACACACAGCGAGCGTTCATTACGCTCGTTCATTACACGAGAAAGGATCTTTTATTCTCCGTCTTCTCTCGCCCCTACAAAGACAGCCACGGTCCTCTCATTATTTTATTAATTATTATTGAAGACTCGAACGAGGCGAGCTTCGGAGGCTGATCGCGCTCGTGGCCAGCGTCTTACTAAAGATCATCCTTTTTTTCATTTTTTAAAATAAAGTAGACGTGGAATATAGGTACATTTTATTACTTTTATCGATGTAATTGAGAGATAGGAAATAATATTAAACGTAAAAAATGAATGATAAGAAAAAAGGAATTCGTTCAGAGTTGAAAAGTTAAACAGAATTTTTTTCGTCACGATTTTCCTTCTCTCGCGTCTGCCGATATAATTACACAATTTTCAAATCGACCTAAATCTTTGAAAATTCTGTAATCTGTTTAAATTTTATCACTAACGCGTAGTACATAAACGCGTAATTTTTCATTCACGTATAAAATGTACATAAATTTTGTACGGTTTCGTATTTCAGAGACGAGAGAATATTGTAAATAGATCGTAAACGCGAAGAAGAGAATTGTAGTAGTATAAAAAGCAAAAAAGGGGAGCAGCGAGAGCAGGAAATGGCGTTCTGCATTCGTCGAACGGAGAATCGATGCGCGCACGGCCAACTCGACTATTAAATGGTGAATAAATTATCCCCGGAGCATCGACAAGTATATTTATTGTTCGGTCAACGATCCGCTTATATCGATAAATATGTAACAAACTGCCCGATCGATTCCGCATTCACGTTTCTACACCTTTTGCAAACTTCGGATATGACCATATAAAGTTTTCACGTGCGCCTTGTTTCTTTCATTTACCTTTTTTTGAACCCTGTCAGTAAGATCCGAACATACGATACCAAATTTGATGTCCGTTTTCGAATTACGTATACATACACACATTATACTTATGCATGCTAATTATTTACTTTTTCGTTTAACGAGTTTTACAATTACTCAAATTACAAACGTTGAGGGGGGGGGGGGGCAAATGGGGTACTTTTTCCGTTTTCAAGGGGGTTTAAATATGCTGAATCTTTCGTTTTTTGATCACAATTGAAGGAAAAGAAAGAAAATTTTTCAGCTACCATGAGAAAAAAAATTTTTTTTTGTGAACAAAATGGGATACCCCTTCAAAAAGTAAGAAAGAATGTTTATTTATTCCATAAATGATTAACTTATTATTCGCTTTGACGTCTTATTTCAAGTTATTAATTAATAATTTATTTTTATTTTTGTTTAAAAGTGTTTCCTTACCAATAAAAATGTTCTTTTTCGATCTGCTACATTAATTGATTTTTAATTTTAATTTTTGTTTAAATGCGTATATAAATCTCCAAATATAATGTTCTTAGCAAATAAGAGACTATTTGACATTAGATTTTATCGAATTTTAAATATTGAATATTTTCGCCAAATTTTTGAGGTTCCCCATTTTGCCCCCCTTCACCCTATAAAACGTGAAATATTTAAAAATCCACAAGTTTCCGTTACTTCAAAATTTCGAAAGAGTACTATTTCTTTGGTCCATAAGTTGTGATGCGAATACAAAGGTATTGTGATAATTAGTAAAATGATGAGATATGATCGGCTTGCCCATCAAGATGGCAAAAATAATTGAAATAAGAGAGCTCTTACAGTTTGGCCAATTATATGGATTATTAAATCCATTGACGGAAGTTCATTAACTAAGCTGGATACGATATTTATCTAGTCGGGAAGAGTCTTAATTGCAGTAAATTCTGATAAGAAAGTTCGGACCTCTCCAGGATCGTTTGGAAAACTCGTGAATGGAGATTCCGAGCTCTTGTGGCTTATTCCTGGAGATCATCTCGTTTGCATCAGCTGCTCGCGAGAGCCCAAATAACCGGCAGAGAGAAAATTCTTGGTAAATCCTCTTTCGACAATAATCGAATAGTTTATTCTGGAGTTCTACCCAGTAAAAGTAGCGAGTTGGAAAACTTTGACGTTCGAGCTCTGTGGAAAATTCTTGCATGAATTTTCTTCAGACACTTTTTTTACCCTTTTCTCATCTCTCTATCCAAAATGAATAAAGATTTTTCGATGTAGTTACGATTAAATCTTCATCGAATACATTTCTCAATATTTATTTTTCATTTTATAAAAAAATGTGTACAATGAAAAAATATTAATAAAGTGAAATAACAAGTACCAAAATTTAAAAAATCTTGCAGAATTTGCTAAAGCGATTTATAAAAAAATAGAGAATAAAACTTGAATGAAGTTATATAAAGAAGAATTGGTGCTAGACGTCTGAAATTTACTTTTTCGAGCCTCATTGATGCTGTCAGCGCATCGGTAAAGAGAGAAACGGGGAAGATAAATAAGGAGGTGGAGCTTGTACAAGCTCAAAATTCGTTTATCGAGTGTTAGAAAAGCGTGTTTGGTGCTCTTTTATATACACAGAGATTCTCTCGGGGTACGTGAAAAAAGTTTGTTATCTCTTTTGAATGAAAAAATATTCACGAATACGACCGCACGCGAGTATACACGCGCCGAGTCATGCCGGTATCGCTGAAAATACGTTCTATACGGTAGAAAAGTTTTTCAATGCGTGATCTCAAAAGAGCTGCTTAATAATCGTTGATGAAAAAACTACTTCATATAGTTATTTTTCCTCTCTTTTCTCTCTCTTTTCGTTCTTTTTAAAATGACTCTTCTTCGTTCTTAAATACTTGAACCATGTAAAAAGATTTAAAAATTTTCACCTTCATAAATTTTCTTTGCAGACTCTATAATTATTTAAAATGAAATGAAGAGCTAATTTTTTTTGCAAATTAATTGTACGTAATGAAACGAACATTGTTTTAATATTTTCTTGCTCTCGAAACTTTCATTGTATTCATTTTTCTCATTTAGCTTCGATGAGAAGCCAAAGTATAAATCCAATGAACCATGTCGAGAATTTTATCGAGTGAAAATAAGCGTGAGTAAACGCGTCTCCTGCTCCCCTCTTTAGCTCCTGCGTAATAATATTTTATACATACAATATGATATACGTATATATTTCACGAACTTCTTTATTATTCGTCGAGACCGAGGGTAATAAATTTCAATTCCAGTGCGCACCAGCTCGAATAAACCCTCGAAATATCTTCTTCTTCTTCCTTCACCTCCACCTCCTCCTCCTCCGCTGCCTTTTTTTCCGCAACCGAACGAGCTCTTCTGATGGGAAAATTTTGTAGGTCATGAGAATATGACGAAACTTTGGAAACTCGAATGGTTCTTTTCCGTAAATTGTTTCAAGAGGGAGATTGATTTTTCTTAAATTTCGAACTAAATGATCGCGAGGACGTATTTGAAAATCAAAGATACATATTTTAGGAAGAAACAATAAAGATGAAAACTTCTACGAAAGGAGAGAGGTGTAGGAAAAAATCTAAAAATGAAAAAAGAAGCAAGAAATATAGGTACAGACAAAAGTTTAAAATGAGGGAAATTTCCAGTAATTCGTTTCGAGCGATTTGCTGGAAAAATTTCTGATTATCTCTACGATGGTTGCAGAAATCTTTTATTTTATCCCACATCAGTGGGAAAAAATATTCTATTTTATTCTTCATTTATTGCGAGATTTTATTTCTACGCCATATACGTATGCCACATCAAGTGCAAATGCTCGGAAAAAAATCAACGACCTCGAAGATTGCATGATATTATTCTGATGAATTTCACGAAGACGCACATGATTTCTCCAGCAACGGAGGAATCATCCATTCATCCGACACATTTCCTGAGCCGCGAAAATCGACGATGCAGATACACACTCCCTCCGGATTTCGAATCTTATCGTCACAATTCTAATGTTTTCTCAGTCACCGACCATATTTATTGACAAACTTTTCATTCACTTATTCACAAATCTTATGAAGATTTTCGTTTCGATAATCAAGCAGAGGGTTAATGACATTCTACAGAATTTGAAATATTCGTAATAACTTTTTTTTTATCGATAGGGTAAAGGGGGGCAAAATGGGGTACCCCAAAAATTTGGTGAAAATTTTTAATATATTAAAATTTGATAAAGTTTAATATCAAATAGCATTTTCTTTTTCAAGAACATTATATTTGGTGATTCCAAAACATATTTAGACAAAAATAACAATATAAAAAATCAAAAACCAACACATAGCAGATAGAAAAAGATGATTTTCTTTGGGAATGAGACACATTTAAAAACGAAAATCTAAATTAATCATCAATTAGATACTTGAAACAAAACGTCAAAGCTAATAATAAATTAACAAATTATAAAAAAGAACATTTTTTCTTACTTATTGGAGGGGGGTACCCATTTTGTTCGCTAAAAAATGTATTTTTTTTTATGGCAGCTGAAAATTTAATTTGCTTCCTTCAATTGTGATTGAAAAACAAAACATTCAGCATATTTAAACCGTTGAGATCGGAAAATTTTCTTAAGCACCCCACTTTGCCCCCGTCTACTCTAATGTAAGCGATGAATATCAATACAAATAACAATGAAATCATATAAGAATTCGAAAATTTTGTTTTAATTCGACTGAAAAAATAAATATTGTTAAAAAATGTGTAAATTCGTCGAACAATAACGAATGATTAAAAATTATCCTCGCATTATTTTCACATTCATTTTTTTTACTATCCTATCGTATCTCGATCAAAATTTTCTCTATACAATATCCCTCTCGGATGAAACACGCTCGAAAGTAATTTCCTTACAGATTGAATATGCTAATGGAGCCTGTTGCGCCGAGGAGTTGACGATTAAAATTAGATCTTTGAGTCTATTTGTGCGCCCGCGAGTATTCATACAGCCTTCGCTAACTTTCTTCATATATACTTTCATATAAACATGAATATACATATATACATACACGTATATTTATACGTATCTCGAATGTATTTAGATTGGCTTCGACGAGTCCTGCGACCTCGATGCATGATGATTCATCGATTAATATACAAGTTTAAATTGTGCCGACAGCCAAGACGAGAGAGATCTCCGTTTCCCATGACCGAATTTTATTGACCGATTTATCGATCTTAATTTCCGAATGATTTTATAATCTCTATTGCTGATGATTTCACGTCGACAACTATTTTTAAGGATCTTATTTACTATTTTCACTCACGACTCTCCACAAAAATACGGCCGTAAGTTTTCTGCCGATGTGTCTCTCACCTGTAACAAAAAATTAAAATTTCATTGATTATTTATTCGTACAAAAAAAAATTTTTACACGAGAATGTAACGCATTAAATTCTTAATGATCTGCGTTCAAGATAAAAAAGCTGTAAACTGCAAAATGCTATTTAAATCGTACCCGGGAATTGCAGCTTAGAAAAAAGTAGAATATGTGATATTTAGATTGACGAGGAGTGTAGAATTTTTTTGTGGGTTGTTAGGGCGCTTCTCAAATCGATATGGCGAGAGTGGCGCGCCGAGCTTAATGTCACATTTCATAGAGATAAAACGAGACTTGTGCGTCTTTAAGGTGCAAAGTAGGGTCGAATATCGCCCGAGGTGATTTCAGATAACGCGTGTACACGTATCATTTGATTCCACTTTTGGATATCTACAATCGCATTTTACCATTTTTTTTCTTCAACGTCTTCTCTATATACCTTTTTCTGCTTTCTCGGGAAATGGGAAAAAATTCTGTCAAGTGATGTGATTACGAAATAATGGTATTATGCCAATAACCAAATCTTATTTGTAAAAACCTGCAACTTCAATTATTTATGTAAAGAACAAAAAGGCAAAAAAGTGAAAAAGATTGAAGACGATAGAACAAATATTCGAATGCGATATACAAATACTTGAAAAAATCCTTAGTGAATAATTATGGAAAAAATGATAGGAAAAGTTAACCGACAGTCGTAGGCCCGTGGTCGATGTGGAGTTTCGGCGGTCCCACAAGTTAAGCTGCATTGGGCGCGGCCAATACTTGGATGGGTGACAGCTTAACTTTTCATCGGCTAACGGGTCAGCGCTGAGCGGGAGGTGGTTTTTTCTGGGTTTTTCGAGGTTTGATAACTTCGGAAAAACCAGAAAGGACGTCACCGAATGTATCGGCACGGGTTTTCTGCAATTTCCCCGTGCCCATGTGCAAACATGTGCGAATGCGATACAGGTTAGGACTGAAGTCGGCTGCAGACGCAATTGGGGGGGAAATAGAGGGAAAAAGGAAAAAT